>JAVSCE010016913.1:0-215300 GCA_032199065.1 Smutsia gigantea
GTATTAGCCTCTGATACTTATTCAATCATTAGGTCATTAGCTCCATTTGGCACCTCATAACCTATTCTGAATATAAATACCATTTATACTATAAACTTTTCCTTAAATCCACTTGCACTTTCTAGGATTTTTAAATCTAAGTTAACTGCAAATATTTTCTCTAAGTACACAGATCTTTCATATTCAATAGGCTCTAAAATATCATATCAGATTTTTAAAAATCTATAAACTGATTAGTGTGGGTAATCATTTCCTTATGATCTAGTAAATAATGGGAATATAATGCTCCCCAAAACTACCTGTATCCAAATTACTCTTTGATCTCTTTCCTATAGATCTTTTCTGAAATAATAAACATTACCATTTATATATACACTGAGTGCCATGCACTATGTCACACATCATGGAAGCATTATTTCATTACATCTTTACAACAACCCAGTGAAGTTGGCATTATCACTTTACAAATGAAGATATAGAATCAGAAAAGTTAAGCAGAATAGACACAGGTGGTAGACTGACATTAAAATCAACATCTGACTTAAAAGTCTACATTCTTTCTAATACTATGCTATATTGTAAGAAAGTTGGCCCTAATACTCCATTTCTTAAATATTTTAAATTCTTTAAAAAAATACATTTTTTCTATTTGAAAAAGCTATTCCTTTCCCCCCTTTACACACTGTTACCATTCTGATGTTCTATGTAAATGTGAAATTTTACATGAAAAGCTGGAATTTATCCTTGATGTCCCCATTCATACAGCATAGGAAAGCAAAAAAGGTACATGTATTCATAGTGATTGGATAATTTGCCTGTTAAGTGTGAATATAGTGGGTTACATGCTTTTTAGCACTGAAGCCTCAGGATATAGATCTGTTTTAGGGCTGGCAGGACCACCTGCTTCCATACCCCTCATTTTACAAAAGGGGAAACTGAGATAAGCTAACTTGCCAGTTAGTGGCTGGCCCTTGAACCCAAGTCTTCTGACTCTCCATGACTTTATTATTCCTTAGTGGGCCTATGAGGTAATTCCTAGGTGACAGACATGGGGATAGAGTCTTTTGCCTTTAAGCAACTATGGCCTTGGAATAACAGAATCTTTGACCCACCATTCAGCCAGATTCTAACCATCCTTTCTTCATTTGCCTCTTTCTTGCCTTTCTCCACTTCTGACACCATTACTATTTCCACCTTCCACTTCTTCACCCAATCATTAGATAAGTAGCAAATAAAATATTCTGTTATTTAAAAACCTAAATTAACCATTAAGTCAATTCCCAATTACATAATCAAAACATCTGGGCTCTCTCTACTCCCAGTAAGTAAACACCAAGAAAACAGAAATTCATGTTATTATCCACCTAAAACCATACATATTTATACAGATAAATCTTATAAGTTAAATTAAACACACAATACTTTCCAAAAGCAAATATTAATGATGAGCATATTATGCAAGTTCCAAACAGAAAATGGGTAGGGAAGCAGTCTTTTATGTAGCCCCAAGTTAGGCATATTTAATTGCTTGTTGATATAGGATATATCCTAATGATGAATGGGACTAACTCACAGATCTTCTGGAGAAGATTGACTGAAACCAAGCATGGAACCTATGTTTCATGGGACCCAGCCCCTCAAAGTGAAAGTGTCTGAGAATGGTAGGTAACAACTGGTGCTTTCCTTTACCAAAGTGATATTTTGTTAGCTTTGTTCACCAGGCAGCATAAAACTGTCGGCAAATACGTCCAATCATACCTGTTCTCTGTTAAGTTCTAAATGCTCTTATCACAGGCTTAGTCTGTAAAAATATTCATGATTTGTCAGGTTAAAGCAAATGAAATGTTAGAGCAAATACATTTTCATAAGGCAACTGGGCTAAAAGTATTCGTTTTAAGGTTAACAAGGATCAGTGTGATCAGGACAACATGACACAAAGAATAAATGGTTATCCCATCTCCATCCTTTGTCTCCTATCTAGTACAAAAGTCCCACTACAAGAGCAACTTCTCTGAAATGCTCTGAATTCAAATTCAGAAGTACAACCACTAAAATACTGTACTGCCATGTGACTTTGGGAGGTCTTCAATGATGGCAGTCTCTCCCATTAACATTTTAACTGGAAATGTGTTAAGATTAACCAATTACTGCCACTGCAAATTTAACCCAAAGGGTGTAAATCAAGTAGATTTCAAAGGCAATTAAGGTAGAGGAAGAAATTATATTGAAGAGGGCCTTTGAGCCTAGAGATAGAGGTGTCTAATTTTGATGTGCGTGGAATATACATATATTCAGGGAAACCCCTCCTGGCTTGAATTACCCATTTATTTCCAGACACATACATACACACACACGTAAAACAAATATACTTATATACATTTTTTTAAAGAATATATATTTCTTTCTTTTTTTTCAATGTATGACTGAGCTGGCAGAAAATTAAAGGAGTAACTCAGGTTTAGATAAATTGAGAAAACACAAATCCAGAATGAGTGAGTACTGGAGTTGCAGCTGCCCTGGGGACTTTCCCCTACCCCCAAATCACTGATGGCTAGGGCTGGAATTTAATGGGCCACAGACTGGGGAAAGGAAACAAAGACTGAGGCCGAAACAGGACTGGAGGTCAATCAAAGAATTCCACATAAAGTCAGGACCCCTGAAGGATAAGATCCTCAATGGCTGAATTAAGAAAAAAGAACCCACTGTGCAGAGAAAACAGCAAAAATTACTAACCACAATACTAACCCATATTGATTAAAGAAAAGTCTAAAGGTTATAGTTTAAGAAGAAGGAAAATCTGAGGTGCAAAAATAAATGTCAAGTAAAGAAGCTGTTTATTCTAAATAAACAATGTAAGTTATTCTAAATAAACATTACATCTTTGTTATGAAACATTAACATTGTCATTTGTGGGGATAAAAAAAGAAGACAATATAGAATTAAAAGCCTGGAAAACAGAACAGGATGGAAAATAAGAGTTGCGTCCTATGGTATTTCTATTTGTTTGGAGGGAATAATAAAAATATTAATTAATATTAGACTTAAGCTAATAAATGTGCTTAAATTTTCTACGGCAACCAGTAAACATATTGTATAGCTTCCAAAGTAGGACAGAATAAATTGGTAGTGGGGGAGATCTCAATTAAGTCAAAAGAAAGGGAGGGGGAGGGGAGACAGGTAAAATTAACAAAGAAAAAGAAGACGACAACAATAATAAAAACAGTACCTAACATTTACATAGGACTTACATGAACCAGACAAGTACGTTACATATGTTAGCTCATTTAATTCTCACAACACCCCTATAAGGCAAATACTGTGTATTATTATTTCCATTTTACAGATGAGGAAACTGAGGCATGGAAATTAATTGACTTGGCTAAGGTCACACACACAGTAGGTGTTAGTGTGAGATTCAAACCCAGACAGTCTGACTCTGAACTCTGACTGTAGGATCTGAACTCTACATATTGTCTAATAATAAGTAAGTATGACATCTTTTCAAAGCATTTATTTCTTCAGCCTAGTGACTAAAAATGCCTATCAAAGAGTAGCTACTTATACTACTCAAGACATTTCCTTTATTGACTATTTATGGATAAGCACAGAACAGGAAAGACTGGGAGATGCTAACAAACAGGCGCTGTGCCAGACATTTTATTATAGGGGTCCTCTTGAATCCTCACAATCACCCTGTAAAGTAAATTAATATTCCAAATTTTCAGTGGAAGAAACTAAAGACCCCAAAATTTAAATAACTCACTAACAGGCAGGAACCCAAGTCTGACTGGCTTCAAAATCTGTTTGATGTTCATTAAGGATCAATTTATACCAGACAACCTATCTTTATACTAGGCACTAAAGATAAGACAGTGAATTTAGAAATCCAGAGTTCTCACCCTTATGGAGCTTACATCTAATGGGGAGTCTTTTAGGTTCCTAGACGCAATTCCAACATGGAGGGCAGGTTTCCTCCCACACCAACAAACAATTCTCAGACACCAGCAGGGTGTCCAAGAATTCAACTCAACTCTGACACTATCTACACAGAGATAGTACCAGATTCCACAGGTTAAGGGTTCAGGCCTACAAGACTGCCCCACCCACCCACACCAGTCTCAAGTTCAGGACGTTACCTGTACTTCTTGACCGACTGGTTATAAATTAGAGGTTCCCATGACCCCTTCCTTGTGTTCAATCAATTTGCCAGAATGGCTCACAGGACTCAGAGAAGCATTTTACTTACTAGATCAACTGTTTATTGTAAAAGGATATAATGCAGGAACAGCCAGATGGGAGACTCACAGGACAATGTATGGGGAAGGCACCCAGAGCTCCAATGCTCTCTCCAGGTGATACCTCTGTCCCAAAACTCCACCAAACCCAGAAGCTCTCTAAACCTTGTCCTCCAGCTTTTAATGGAGCTATGGCTTCATTACAAAGTCACAATTGATTAAATCATTGACCTTAAGTAACTGATTCAACTTCCAGGCCCACTCCCCTTTCCGGGGGGTTGGGAGGAGGGGCTGGTGGGGACTGAAGGTCTCAACCCTCTAGTCACGTGGTTGGTTCTCCGGGCAACCAGATCCCTTCCTTAGGTGGGGTCCGAAAGTCACCCCATTAACCTAACAAGAAACACCTCTATCACTCTCAACACTTAGGAAATTCCAAGATTCTCAGGAGATGTGAGGAACTGTGGAAGACCAAATATATGAGAAATGACCAAATATATATGTTTTTATAATCATAATATCACAGGGAGACAACCAAATAATCATAAAGGTAAAACACAAACTGATGTTATAAAGGACAAGAGAATTATAAACTGATAGACGTTATGAAGTGCTCTGAGAGCATATAATTGAAAAATATGACCATATGACCTAGTCTAAACAAGTGAGAACCAGGTTCACTGAAGAAGTAACATTTCAACTCTCAGTTCCAAAGTGTATGCCAAAGTGGCCTGGAGAACTGCTTCAAATTCATAAGAGTGCCCTGGATTTCAATTGTTAAGGGAAACCGAGCAATACTTGGTATCTGTTCAAGAGAACTTGATACCAGTTCAAGAGAGTTCACAGTTTAAACTTCAGATCATGGCCCATTCTTTTCAAAGACATATTTTTTTGATGCTGACTTTTTGGTGGGCGATTGCTGCAATAAAAACAAGTACTATATGAAAACTGAAATGGAAAAGGAAATAAGGATGGAAATGGCCAATCTGATTCCAAGGTATGAGAAACTGTCAGTGCCCAACAGGCAGTAATATCCCATTAGTAATTATGGAAATAAAACTGCTACCTTTCTTTTAACTTGTATGTATTAGTTCTTCAAACAGCTATTAATTTGTTATAAAATATTTATTATTGTTTGGATCAAATTTTTCAATAAATACTAGATGTCTTTTGGACTAGGGTGATTATGAAAACTACTGAGACACTAAGGGTGGGTTCCTGCCCCTTGGTGAGTTATTTAAATTTTTGGCTCTTTAGTTTCTTCCACTGAAAATTTGGAATATTAAGGGTGCCATGAACTGGGAACTTTGGGGAATCTCTACATTAAGCTAAGATCTGGAGTGTAGGTATTTCAAACACCGTGCAGTAGAAGGAGCAAAAGACAGGGTCCTCACCCTTGATGACATTACAATCTAGTTAGGGAGGCAAAACTAAAAGATAAACAGTTTGAAAACTATTTAATGTTAAACTTTGGTATTTGAAAAAACCATTCATATCTTTTCTTATGAAATTATATTAAGTATGTATCTGTATCTACTCTAAATTGAGCCCTGTAGAAGCCTGTATCCCCACATACAAATACAACACACAGTTTGCATTCAGGAAGCATTTTCTGGGGCCATATCACATATACAGGTTTGCTCTCCTTAGGCTTTTCTCAGAAACGAAACCTCCAATTACTCAATGCAAGGATAATTTGCTTTGAGCATTCTCCAGTCTGCCATAGTTCCCAGCTGCTTCTTACCTATTGTTCTCTGAAAATGAATTCAGATATATCATCTTCCCTAGGTAGACTTCCCTGACCCACTGAACTGAAATTTAAATGTCCCTTATCTAAACAGTATATTTGGTCTATTTCTATCATAGAACTTACCACTGTATTATGAGGTAGTTACTAACTTTTTTGTCTCCTGGCTTCCTATAAACTTTTGACAACAGGGTCCGTGCCTTATTCATCTCAGCAACCATCAATGCCTAGCTCTCAAAAAATGTTTTCTGAATAAATGACAAGTACAGGGAAATTTTTTTAAAAGGTCTAATTACACCATTTCACCTTAATGAACTTCTTGGAAAAAAAACAGGGAATTTACTCAAAAATGTTATTAAAGGAGATATACAAATTAGCAAAAATTTAAATGATTATTAATCATCTAGTGCTGGTAAAGAATCATATACTGCTGACAGAAATGTAGTAAGTATCTTTTTGAAAAGTAATCTGACAATTAACAATCAACTAAAATTTTTAAATGCACACATCCTCTGACTCAGCAATCCCATTTTTAGGAGCGTTACAGAAACTGAAAGTATCCATATGCAACATTATAGTTATATGGAAGTTTACTGAAGCACTGTTTGCAAAAGCAAAATAATTCCTGGAAACTATCATGAATGTCAATCAACAGGGGAAGGGTAGAACATCCATATTATGGAACATCCTGCAGCTACTAATAAGAATTAATTAAATCTATATGTAAAGACCTTAAAGGATAGCCATAATCCATTCAGTAGAAAATAGAATAATCCCATCTAGAGATAAAAAAAGATAAATATTTGCATTTTTATTTGCAAGAATATTGAGAAAGAGGTGGGGAAATAAGTTAATACCAGACAGGTAATACTAATGACCTCAGGATTAGAGGAGTTTTTACTTTCCCAACAAGTATGTATTACTTCTGTAACTTAAAACAGAAATGCAAAAAAAAAAAAATGAGACAGCTTTCAAAAGTAAGAATTGTAGTATCTAAATATATTCTCCCCTCCTGCAAATTCTTATAACTATCTTTAATGAAAAGGTGATGCTTCAGAGGAGTCAAGAATTTTGTGGACCATCTCTTATACAGATAATTTAAACTTTTTTTTTCTTTTAACTTATCTCTTAACCTTTCTATCCCACCAAAAGGAGAGAAAGGCCTATTCCTAAGCAAGCTTAAATGCAGAGGATCTTCCTATCCAGTTTCTTTAATGAGTGGTAATCTGCTTTGGGGATTTCTAGTCAGGAGTCTGGATGCTTTAGAATGCTCAACAGATTTTCACAACCATAGCATTTAAGCACTGAGAGCAAATATAAGTGTTACTAAGACAGAGATAGATAGGTCTCATTCAAACACTTTTGCCCTGAAACTGGGAGAGCTAACTGCTACTTGAGCGCCCCCTGGGGACCAAACAGTTTTTTTACATCTTTAGGACAAACTAGCGTCTTCTAAAACTATTTATTCAAATAACACTTACTAAGCGCCTCCTATGTGCCAAGCACAATGTTCCACACTGGAGACACAAAAATAAGTAAAATCAAGTTTCTGATTTCTACAAGCTTACAGTCAATATCACCCAAAACTTTCTAAGAACAGTAGGTAGGATGACCAAAGTATGATTTACCTATCTATACAGACCCTGGAGTAAGTTATGGCACAAAAAAGAATGCTTTTGAGTGCTACAGAAAGCAACTTGGCATGGATATGGGCTTTAACATAATTTGTTTATGTGAGCAAAATGTCCACTATCTTTAAAAGAGAAGTTTCAATACCGCCTCCCAGCTAACACAAGCAAAATTGTGGTTGTTATTTTCCAAGACAAGTTTAGGTTACAGCACCATAATTTTCCTTGGGCCAAATACAAATAAAGCTTAATTTTAAAAAGTCGGAATGATGCAGTATTCCCATCATTGTTTTTTAGTAGCAAGTTAGTCCACAATAATAACCACTCTGAGCACTTCGCTCTAATAAAGGATTGCACTGATTTAGAAAATGACTATTTTCAAATTGAGCATTCAAGGACACAGACTTAGAAAAAATCAGTAATAAAACAAAACTGAAAAGACCAGTAAAAATAAATGGGCAAAGTCAACTCCCAAATCCCCCTCAAACATTTCCTTCCCAGTTCAGAACACTTCCAGCAGATACTCTATCCAATTTGCTTTTTCTTCCTTAAAGTCTGGAAGAGCAAATAGTAAAGGTAAACTTCACCTCTGAAAAAAAAAAAGTAGCAGCTTTCCTCCAGTTACACCCTCATTGCTAGCTAACTGCAATGCCCAGGACATTAGAGGGCCAGACATTCTCAGGTTCATAGCCAGGGCCCAAAGATGGACTTCTGGCAGCATGGGTTGGAAATCAATGTAATTTTCCTACAAAAACAATTCTATTTCAGCCACATCTCAGGTACTCTGTGAGCTAAATTAATACTGGCATGACAGGGAATTTAACCTTAATTTATATAACCTTTTCCCTAAAGAAAAAAAAATTAGTTCCAAAAATTACAATCTTTTGGGATTCAGATTACAATCTTGGAATGTTTGCCTGTACATTAAAATATTGAGTCAAATATAAGAGACTCAGAAAGGGAAGAAAACCTCTGACTTAACTGACCATAGACATAGACATTCCAGTTTATTTAGTCAGCTAGGGAATAATAATTGCTAAATTATAAACTATTTGGAATTTGTAGATATCAACTTAATAATGTTTATGGCAATTGGAATCAGGAGCAACTACTTCATGAAACGAGTTTAAACATTTTAAGCTCACATAATTGCTGAAATCTTAAAGAATAATATATTATAGAACATAGTCATCATGGAAACTTACTGATAATTAACAGGTTTAAGATACTAACAGCCTTTACTGAACAGGTTAAAGAATAATAGTTACAAAATGTGTATTTTTAAACCAGTGGAGTAAAACGGATATTATTAGTTTGGGTGTGGATATTTAAAGCCACATCATACTTCAGAAACAAAATATTTAAATGCATTCAAATATAACAGTCATAAGCCAATTTTTAAAAATAAGACCATTTCCAAGTAGAAATAACTAATCTCATAAATTAAGAACAGGAAGTCTGAAATGGAGAAAAAAATCATTTGCATCTACGTATGCCAGATATCCTACCTCATTTAAAATTCAGTTACCTAACTAGATAGGTATTATTACTTCTCCCTTTTTACAGGGGAATGCAAGCAAAAAGTAACAACTTCTCTGGGACCAAAGAAACAGTAAATGAAAGCGTTAGGGCCTGAACCTTTATTTGTTTGACTCTATAATCTTTTCTCCTTCCCCTGTAAGTCATTTCATATATAACACAAGGACTTGACATTATCCAATTGTCACTTGTCTTTTTAAAAGTGAAAAGAATCAATGAAAAATGAGGAGAAAAACACTTACTTTTTTTTGGTTGAATTAGTTCCACTTTTACTCCTAAAAATGATCAGTAAGTATAAATGAGGGCTGTAGAACACATAATGATGTAGCTGTTACCATCCAAAAGGACAGCAGTGGATTGTATGAATATAGAAGGAGTAAAAGCCCAAAATTAATATAAACCATATACTGGTACAGAGGGAATTATTTTAGAAGTTCTGGGTCAAAACTTTTGTTGGTCACCAGGTCGCCAAAGGAATTGTTTGGGTATTTTACAGCACCACTAGTCGCCTCTTCTGTTTCTAGACATCTTCTGTTTCCCTTTTCTCTAAAATATTCCCCAGATTTTCCAATAAGCCTTTCTCCTCAGTGTCACTGCAGCTAACCACATATCTGTTCGGAAATTGGCAGAATTTAACTGGTGACCTAATCACGCCTTGAAGAAAAAAGAAAAAAAAAAGTAACACGATCTTGAGTTGGGAGGTATCTCATACTGAGTTTAAATCTGGGTGCGCAGCCTCTTTTGTACTAGAGAGATCAACTGGAGAGAGGAAGTGACTTGGCCATGGACCAAGCGTGAGTTGGCGGCAGGGCCAGAGGTTGAAGCTTGAACTCATACTCAACTCCACGGCTTTTCCAACCACGCGAACACGGTCTGAGTCTCAAAGGTGGTACTGCCATTGACGGGGCCAAAATGTTTTCGGCAAATCATAAATTACTAAAACAAACGGCCTGTCCCTGGGCTCCTTTCTAGGGTATAGACCAGTTAGTTGAAAGGTAGCAGTTTAGAGGGCCTGTGGAAAGGGGTAGAGTGGAAAGACCGGTCTCCCCTTCAGGCATTTGGTTAGCCTACAGGGCCTCTAACCTAAATCCTTGCTCCTTGATGCCTCCCCCCTACCCACAACTAGCGACACACTGATCTCTGTGCGCTGCGGAACCCCGGAGGCAGACCCTCCCGGGATCCCTCTCCCAAACGAATCGAGACGAACTTGGTTGCCAAACTGTAGGAAAGAGAGGAGCCGGAACAAAGCGACCCCAAGCGGTCCCCCTCAATTCTGAGCGCCCCCGACAAGAAATGCCGTGGACTACCAGTCCCGACATGCAACGCGCTGGCGGACCCTCGACCACCGCCACGCGGACGGCGAGGTGGTCGCCGGGACTCGTAGTCCGCGGCTCCCGACTCCAAGGGGCGCGGGCAGCCAGGCGCAGCGGGACAAGCTGGCCCCGCGTCCAGCCAGGCTTAGCGAGCCCACCAGCTGCCCGGGCCTCACCTCGACGATGCGGGAACACTGGGTCCCCTTGCCGGCGCCAGGACCGCCGAGGACGAACACGACCAGCGGTTTCATGAAGCGGTGAGAGCAGAGGAAAAGCGGCCGGCTAGATAGCAGAGGGAGACTAACGCCCAGGACGTGCAGCAGCCGGCAGCCGCAGCGGCTCAGCATACACCGCGCCTCGGCCGGACGCTGAGGGAGCTGACAGCAGCGGGACCCGCTGAGGCTCTGGGCGGGGCGGAGAAGGGGGCGGGCCGAGCTGGCGCCCGCCGCAGCCCCGCCGCCGTGGCTGCCGAGGTGTCTGTGCCGCGGCCGGAAGGGGCGGGCCTTCCGCTGTTGGCGCGGCGGCGGCGGCGGCGTTGTTGTTTCTCAGAGAGGTGCTCAGCTCCTTCCTTCCTCCCCGTCCCTCTGCTGGCTCATTCATTCCCTTGCTGGCAATTCGTTCAGTGTACAAGTCCCTTATGCTGCGTCTCCTCGTATCAGGTCAAGCCTGTGTTGGCGTTTGGGACGTGACAGGCAAAAGAGCAAAAGCCATTTTATCTGATGCAAGGAGTTTAAATCCAGCGGGAAGGCAGCCGACCTGAACAAGTCACACACGAATGAATGAATGAATACATACACCACATACACGCAAATAGCGATACTGGCTTTGAAGGAAAAAAAACGGAGGAATAACAAGGGCCATGTCATCTGGGTGAGTTAGTCGGGAAAGCCCTATGAAGAGGTGATATTTAAATCAAGATATAGGCCAATCAAAGACTGGGGTAGTGTCCTACAAAAAGAGAAAAGCACGCGCAAAAACCCTAAAATGGCTTGTTAGAGAAGGTCAGTGAGATCAGAGCTGTCTGAATGAGGTAAAGAATTGGCTGGTGGCAGGTCGTTCAGACCTTTTGGTTAGGGAAAGAAGTTTGGATTATATTCCAATTGCAAACTCATCTCCCTGCCCCCTGCAGCAGGGAAAAATCTAAAGGAAGAAGAAAAGGGAGTCCAAAGAATGAGCCACATGTGGCTATTTAAACTAGTTACATTAAATACAATTAAAAATTCGTTTCCTTAGTCACACTGACCACAATTTCAAGTGTTCAATCGTCATGTGGCTAGTAGCAATTGTATTGGACAGCGAACATAGGGAACATTTCCATCCTCATAAAAAGTTCTATTAGGCAACGCTGTACTAGATCTTGTATTTAAGCTATTAGGAATGATTTGGTAGAAGGGGAAGTAACACTGAGAAGGAAAAATAAGATGGGTTCCAAAGGGTTCGTGAAGGGCCTTACGTGACTTAAGAGTTTCTAGAGACAAAGAAGTTCATTTGTAATAGTTGCAAGAAGGGTACAGTTTCAGGAAAGTTTGAAGGTAGGAAGGGTTCGTGTCTGATGATTTTATGTTCTCAGTAAGGAAAAGGCAACATCAGCTGAGGGTAAGGAAGGGAGTGGGATGTTTAAGGGGAAAGAGGGTATGAAATGAATATCTTTGAGAGTAGAAAAGTTGGTTTTCTCAAGAAAGCTAGTCAGGAGGACTTCTGAGCAATATTAAGAGCTTATATGATATTGGAGATGTTTGACTGTTCAGGTGCAGGCAGAGAGAAGACAGATTGTTTAGTTCATCCAGGGTTGGAGTTTTGCCAGGAAGTACAACAGAAGGAGAGAGGACCAAGAGGGTGTTTACAAAAGAATGTTATTGATGATGTACATGGAATCAAAACCACACAGAAGCAAATGATGGCCTGTGAGGGCTGATAGTGGAAATGTCAAGGGGAGCTGTGAAAGGGGCCAAGGTATTAGAAGCACTGATGTCAAAGAATACTTGGAAAAGAATACAATACAAAGGGGTACTTGATCAGGTAAGCTGGCAGTACAGACACCGGTGGTCTGAGTGACGTATTTGGAATTGATATTTCAGAGGTTGTGAGTTCCTGAGGATGATGAGATCCAGGTGAGCCCATACAGGTTGAGACCATGGGAATGGATGGCTGAGGCCTAATTCATGCCCTGTTTTTAGAACTGAGAGGCCAGGGTTTTAGATTGATCACCCAAGTAGAAGTTTGAATCAGATAGTATTAGAAAGAAGAGAGAAACTACAAGAGAGGAACTCATTTATTGAAGGCAGAGTGACCAGAACATTGGTAAATGATAGCAAACAGGGAGGATAGTGTCTAACCTTCTGTCTACTACTCCTTTTCTCTTCCCTCACCCAGTATTTCCAGCCCCTTCCTCATTTCATTCTACCTTCTTCCCTCCTTTCTCTTATTCTTACTTATTCCCATCCCTCCTCCCCTTCTTTCCTATTTCTACCTTCCTCCTTTTCTCCGCATCTACTTCTCTTTTCCTGTCCTTCTCCCCACCCTCTTTTCTTTGCCCTTCTTACTCCTCCTTTCAGTTCCTACTTCCTTCCTTCCCATAGTGGCTACCTTTACCTTCCCAAAATGGAAGAAGTAATGGAATATCTCAGTTATCACAGAGAAATCTTACTATTGATAATTTATTCATATTCCTTCACAATGCTCTTTTTTGGGGGGGGCTTCTTTATGGAGCCCCTCCACTTTCTACTCTGATGCTTGAACCTTTAAGCACTTTACTCATCCATGGTGAAAAGTTAGCACCTTGATCCTAATTTGTCCCCAGGAAAACAAGAACAGTCAGTCATATTATTTGGACAGTAGGAGTACAAAAAAGGCCATACTGAAGCAAATGTGCCTTTTCCTTTGTGCATGTTTTCTTAAGTGACTTTTCTGTACATCTTCTGGCATTAATTGTTGAAAGATATTAAAGGCATGGGGTCTGTGGAAAAAGTGTCTGAGAAGCTATTTGCATGCTTTTAGTGAAGTTTGTAGGCCTTATTCACATGCTTTTAATGAAGTCCTTAGACCCTAGACAAAAAGATAGTCTTTCTTGCTTGTTATGACAGAGTCCACCAGAATTAAGGATTAAGTTTGGATCCAAAACTTCCTTATAAACCTACATGTAGTGACTCTTCTGTGTCTCCCTGGAGAACTATGAGCACAGTAGGTCAAGTACTTATTCTTCTGTACCTTGCCCATCTCTTTCTACCAACCATGCTAGGCAACTGAAGAAAATACTCATGTGGAAAGATATAAAAAAGTGAAAACCAGATACCCATCTCTGCCAAAGGGGTTGTGGGGACTTATTTTCAGGAAGAACAAGACTAAGAAAAAGCACATTTTATTGTTTGTTGGCTCTTAGGGTCTGATTTGGTTATCTATTGCTACACAACAAACCAACCCCAAAACTTAATGGCTTACAACAAGAAATGCTTGATGTGGGAACCTCGCTTACCCACCCCCCAACCCACACACATTTGGTGGCCAGAGTGTTTAGTATGAATAGTGCTGTGAGCAGAGAGAGGAGACACAAGGGAGAGTTTTCCCAAAACACCTATCTTACCACACCAAACAGTCACATGGAGCAAGCCAAGGAGGCTAGTATTCATAGAAAACCCCATGCTACTCTGATGCTTGAATATTTAAACACTCTGCTCATCCATGGCAAAAAGTCTAACTCTTAGCACCTTGGTCCTAATTTGTCCCCAGAAATTCATTTTGTCATAATCTCATATCAGTGCTCCTATTCCCTGTAGTGACAGAGAAACAATTATTTCCACCTAGAAGCAAACGACAAGACCTTCAGTAATAATATGCCTTAATAAATATATATTGGATAGATGAATGTCACCCAATAGAGGACCATTCCCTATTTAACAGACCATTCCCTACCCATAAATTAAATCCATAAAGTAAATAGATTCGATGAATATCTATTGAATATCCACTCTGTACTAGGCATTTCACTTATATTGTCTATTTTTTGGATGACATCAAAACCTTTTCATAATCAGTGCAGCAGAATATCTATAGAGATTTCTGTGCCAGGATTTGCTTGACAGGCATCAGCCCTCTAATTGCTGGATCATGGGGAAGTCCTTGGTGTCCCAGAAGAGACATGGACGACACTCAAAGTCCTCAGAAAGCAGCTATATACAAACTCTTAGGAAAATAATTGAATATTTTAACCACTAATATAGTCTTACCAGTTGTGTGTTGGCCAAACATCAACCTTGCCTTATAAAATCCTTATAATGCTGTGAAGTTAGTACTGTCATTTTGCAGATGGAGAAACAGAACCAGGAACTGGAAGTGCTTTGTTTAAAACCACATAGGCAGTAGACAGAAAAGTCAAATTCAAACTTTTTGTATGGCTTCAAATCTGCATTTTTTTCTGTACAAAACTGACCCCTTACAAAATAAAAAGTTCCATAATCATAAAATCCCTTCAAGTAAGTTCTATTATAGATGAGAAGACTGATCTCAGAAAGATATAAAACAAGAGCTATCCTCAAAACCCACTTCTACCCAGATGTGTTTATTTATCATCAAACACATTAGGTCTTTGGGAAATATATTTAATGCATGCATACTATTACCAGGACATGGCTATGTTTCTAGTGAACTCTCAAGGGGCTAAGAAATAGGACCTTTTGACCAGGTTATCTGCCCTGTATTTCATAATTACCCTTTAAAATATATGATCTGTTCTCATACTTTCATTTTCCATTCTTGACCTTGCCTCTTTGCTGGTATGTGCTATTTATTTCTTAGGATTCAGCTTAGATTTTTATGTCCTCCAGGAAGATCTCTAAATTCCCAAGACTGAGTTAGATGCCCCTCTTTTGTGCTTCTACACTCCCTCATGAGCAGCCCCTCACCACCCACACACACACACACACTCCATCCCTATTTAAAACTGTAGTATATTATGCATCTCTCCACTAGATTTAGACTCCTTGAAGGAAGGGACTATGATTACCCTTTGTACAGACAATGTGTTATTGTTACAACATGATTCAGTCTTTGAAGGGAACGCCAAGGTTCTTGGAAGACTTAGACTGTATAACTTGGCCCACTCAAGTTCTGTCTACAGTGGTCTTCAGCAGCTGCTTCTCTGTAATTCCAAAAATACCTTCCTTGAGTATACCTAGGAACTGCTTTCTAGGGTCAGTCTAGGTGAGGAAACAAAGACACGGTATTTGGTTGGCATAGGAAGGGGGATGACAGGCCATATGCTTTGCATTCAGGCTTTCTAACCATCTAATATGTTATGATCAATTTCCTGGAGGGATGCTTAGCCCATTACATAATCTGATGCTCAGTAGAGTTCTAAAAAGGAGATTTATTCATACTTGCATATTTGAAGATATGGTTATTGCTGTATTCCTTTATCAAAGGACCTTTTATCAAAGATTTTGAGAGCATAGGTAAAGGAAACATAGTCTTTAAAAAGCTGATGTGTCAAATCTAGCAACAGACAATATGCTTACTCTCCGGGGAGTATGTCAGCTGAACTCAGTCTGGTCCATACTACAAAATGGCATGTTGACCAGTGAAGGGATCTCTTTGGCAGGTTTTACAACATCTTTGCTTATCACTTTGCAGCCATTGGTCGGTTGGCTGTACCTATAGTTTCCATGTCTGTAAAATCAGGGTGATGATACTTTAATTCATTAAAGCAAAAACTTTCAGAAAATTTACCTTTGTGTTTTATTTGATCATTCTGGTCTTCATTCCAAATAATCCAAGCTTTAAAAAAAATGAAATCAGCCAGCATGACTTGACACATAAATTGTTATTGTTACTTCTCTCAAAATGTTCAAATCTCAAAGGAATTTTGCATAAATTGACAAATTAACAATCCCCCTTGAATGATGTTCTTTAAAGGTGAAGCTGTATTTTTTAAGAGCAGTAGTCTTGCTTAGCTCAGAAGTGTCAATAGAGGAAGGGAAACGGGTGTTTGAGTAATTCAGTAAATAAGTAACAGAACTGGTAACTGATTCCAGCTTCCCTGTTCCTGGTGATAACAGTAGCTCTTTAATTCCCCCAGCCAGCCTATTAGCAGGTACAGCAGGGCTTATGACATTGAACATTTACCCAGTCTAATCATAAAGACTGTGTCACATGGACAGGGACCTAAAGGAAATGAGGAAAGATGAAAACAGCTCGTGTTAGGATGTAGAATTTTGAATAAATTGTTCCCTACAGTTTTTTTCCTGTTGCAACATAGTGCAGCAAATTCATACATTTTTCCTGGACAGACTGGAAATGATTCCTTGTGAAGCAAGTTAAAGCACTTGTAAATTTGAAAAATAAGACTGATAGCTTTTCTCTGTAGGGCCAATAGCCATAACATTTCCATAGTGTCTTGAAAGGACATCAATATATATAAACAAGGATCAAAGAATAGCATAGTATAGTCAGTCTATTTAAACTGGCCTGCAATATAACAATTCATATTTGCTTTTGATAATTGCCTCTTATTACCCTGCCTATAAAAATGTGCGTTCCTTGTTCTATGCTTGTCATGTCCTTCCAATTCTCCATGCCATTTAGCATAAAGCTGAAGGGGTAGCAGGTCCTAGGTAGAGTTTATTTCACTAAACTTATTCTCTAATTTAACAAATCAATTCCCTTAATCTCTGTGAACGTACAGTGATGTGTTGCTCATTTATTAACACTGTTAATTGTCAGTATACCTGGACCAGTAATAATATATGGACACCTTTTTAATTAACTTTCACACTCATTATGCATTAACTTTTTATCAATAATATACAATATGTAAATGAGGAAAACTAATCTTAGAGAGTTTAATGACAGAATTGGGGCCAAATGCCCTAAGCCCAGTGCTTGGTAGTTATGCCTTAATTTTAAAAAATTTTAGTATTAGGAAAACAGACCCATTAGGCACTTCCAAGCTGTCCTAAATATGCAACTGAGTTATTCTAATCCCAAAATTAAGAAATCAATAGCTGCTTTTCTCCTCATTCAACTCAGAAAGTATCTATTCTATGCATAGCATTAAATGTATATCCTGCTTTGAAGTCTAGTGGTAATAAATTGTTTAGTTGAAGTCTTATTGGTATTTGTGTTATTATTAAGCAAGAAAGACAATTTTATAGTTTTTGCTCAAAAAATTAGCATATGCTTCTACTCTCCTCTTGCCCCTTCCTTTTTTCTTCTTAACAGACTTTATTTTTTAAAACAGCTTTAGATTTACAGAAAAATTGAGAGGATAGTACAGAGTTCCAATATATACCCCACACAGCTTCCCTTATTATTATATTTAGTATGGTACATTTGTTACAATTAACAAACAATATTGGTACATCATTACTAATTTAAGTCCATAGTTTATTTGGATTTCCTTAGTTTTTTTTAAAGTGTCATTAATATACAATCTTACGTTGGATTCAAATCTGCATCACAGTGGTTCAACATTCCCTGTCCTCCACCCCCTCTCCCCCTGCACCCGTCTCAACCCCTCTGGTAACCACCTCTCAGTGTCTATGAGTACTGCTGTTTTGTTCCTTCTGTTTTGCTTTGTTTTTATATTGATGGATTTCCTTAGTTTTTAATCTAGTGCCATTTTTCTGTTCGATGATCCCATCCATGATGCCACATTATATTTAGTTTTCATATCTCTTTAGCTTCCTCTTGGCTAATTTCCTTGTTTTTGATAACTTTAAGAATTTTGAGGAGTATGTTAAGAATCTTTCATGTATTTTATACGATTCCCCACTATTGGAATTTGTCTAACATTTTTCCCAGGATAAGACTGGAGTTATAGATTGTTGGAAGGAAGACCACAAAGGTAAAGTGCCATTTTTATCACAACATATCAAGTACATAATAGTATACATACTATCAGCATGATTTTTTATTGAAGTATAGATGATATACAATATTATATTGGTTTCAAGTATACAACATACTGATTCAAGAGTAATACACATTATTAAATCCTCACCCCAACTAGTACAGTTACTACCTGTCAACATAGAAAGATGTTACAGAACTATTGACTATATTCTCTATGGTGTCCTTTCATCCCTATAATAATTTATATTATGATTGAGATTTTGTGCCTTTTTATCCCCTTCACCAATGTCACCTACACACCCCAACATTTCCCCCATGGTAACCACCAGTCACTTCTCAGTTTCTATAAGTCTACTGTTGTTTTGTTCATTTTGCTTTGTTTTGTTTTTAGATTCCATATATAAGTGAAATCACATGGTATTTATCTTTCTCTACCTGGCTTATTTCACTTAGCATAATAACCTCTAGGTCCATCCATGTTGTCCCAAATGTCAGGATTTCTTTCTTTTTTATGGCTGAATAATATTTCATTGTTCATATGTACCATATCTTTATCCATTCATCTATTGATGGACACTTTGGTTGCTTCCATATTTTGGCTATTGTAAATAATGTAGCAATAAGCATAAGGGTGTATATAGCTTTTCGGATTTTGTGTTCTTCAGGTAAATGCCTAAAAGTGGGATTACTGGGTCGAATGGTATTTCTATTTTTAGTTTTTTTAGGAACCTCCATATTGCTTCCCATATTGCACCAATTTACATTCCCACCAACAGTGTAGGAGGGTTCCCTTTTCTTCACATCCTCACCAACACTTGTTATTTCTTGTCTCTTGGATAGTGGCCATTCTAACTAGTGTAAGGTGATATCTCATTGTGATTTTGATTTGTATTTCCCTGATGATTAGTGATGTGGAGCATTTTTCATGTGTCTGTTGGCCATCTGTATTTCTTTGGGAAAATGTCTGTTTGGGTCCCCCATTTTTAAAAATTTTTGTATCATTAATATACAATCACATGAGCAACATTGTGGTTACTAGATTCCCCCCATTATCAAGTCCCCACCACATACCCCATTACAGTCACTGTCCATCAGCGTAAGATGCTATAGAGTCACTACTTGTCTTTCTTCATCCATTTTTTAATTGGGTTTTTTTTTAGTCATATGAGTTCTTTATATATGTTGGATGTTAATCCCTTATTGGATATATCATTTATGAATATATTCTCCCATACTGTAGGTTGCCTTTTTGTTTTGTTGATGGTGTTCTTTGCTGTACAGAAGGTTTTTAGTTTAATTAGCCCCACTTATTTTTGCTTTTGTTTCCCTTGCCTGGGGAGATATGTCCAGAAAAAAATTACTCATGCTTATGTTCAAGAAATGTTTTCTTTTAGGAGTATTATGGCTTCATGTCTTATATTTGTCTTTAACCCATTTTGAATTTTCTTTTGTGTATGGTGTTAGACAATAATTCAACATCACTTATGACTACTAATGTTTGCCATGATCACCTGGCTTAAGTAATGATGGTCAGATTTCTCCACTGTTCAGTTACTCTTTCGCCCACTCCTTTTCATACTATATACTTTGAAAGGATGTCACTATGCCTATCCCACATGTAAGGAGTAGGGAGTTATGTATTATGCTTGTCCTTTCCTTTTTGTCTACCTCGTATCATCTTAAGTCTCCCTTTCAGATATCTTAAGGTAGTACTAATAAAAACCATAAATCATGAGGGGCCCATATAAGGTCTCTTTCTTTGACATCCTAAATTCAATCTGTAATCAAATACTGGTGATTCCACCTTCAAAATATATCCAGAATCCAATAACCCCTCACCACCTCCAATGCCACCATTCCAGTTCAAGCTGCTTCTGCCCTTGCCCACTGCAGTTTATTCTCAATGGAACAACCGCAGTGGTCCTTTTAAGACCTAACAGATCATCTCAGTCTCCTATTTAAGATCTTCAGTGATTTCCTATCTAAAACTCAAGAATGCAACCAAGTCCTTATCATGGCCTATAAGGCCCTACGTAGTCTACCAACAGTGCCTCTCCCTTCAACTCTCAATATTCTCCTCATTCACTCTGCTCAGGACATACTGGCATCCTTGTTCTTCTTTGAAGATACAGGGAATCTACCACCCCAGGACTGTTGAACTTAATGTAACCTATGGCAGCCATCAAGGTATGTCACTTGGATCTCTCTCAGAAAGAAAAATCGGCTGCAAAGTGTACACTTGGCTGACAGCCCCTTGTTGTGGCTTTCAGTATATGCCTTAGTTTTGGTACTTGCTCTTCCAGGAAGCCCCGGGCAATGACTGACAGCAAGGGTTTTAGCCTATTGTGGAACTCCTCTAATGAGCAATCTTTGCTCCAGAGCTCCCTGCTGGGTTAGCCAGCACTTTCTTTGTTGAACATGTACCCTTGTCTGAGGTTCTTCATGCTCTCACACCAAAGCTGAGGAATACATCATCATTTCCCTTAATAAGTGTGCCCTAGATTCTAGGAATTTTTCCAGGAAAAGCAGAGTATGATACTCTAAGGAGCATGTATTTCTTGGCTTGATACATTTTTCAGGATAGTGTTTTCTCTCAAAAGAGTGAATGCTTATTTATAACAAGACAGCCCACAAATGCAGCTCAGACTTCAAGAAATTCCTATTTGCTCAGGAAATTAACAAAAGCAGATTCTACAAGAAATTAAGTGGCATTTCAAGTTCAAATTCTGCACTATCTAGCTGTGTAATCCTTGTGTTTCCTCCCTTGTGGAGAGGGATAGTAATACCTACTTTGGGTGTCAGGACAATCATAAAGTACGGCAGAGAAGGCACAATTACCATTAGTGAGGAGAGAACTATAAGTTATCACACCAGTCAACATTAATACCATATGCCAAATACATATAATACCAATACCATACATAATGCCAACAACTGTGGAAATAACTATAAATGGATGATAAATTCAAGTCACGTTTCTGCTCAACAGGAAGAAACCTTAAAATTGTTATTGAGAGGAATAATTCTTTGTAGGAAAGCAACCAGAAAAAAATCTAACTTCCTTCTCTTTTGTCCATTCAAGAAAAAAAGTTGGTCAGCTTCTAACAGCACAGGCACAACCAGAGAAGCAACCACTTCCGACTTCCTCAGCCATCCTCACAAACGCCGGCTGGGCTTTTCATTGCGCATGTGCAAGGCCCTCCCCACCCCCGGAACTTAACCGTTGACTAAAATGAAGTATTTAAATCCTCCGGATCCTGATCCTGGAGACCCGGTGGCGCTCTCCTTTCTCCAAGGAGGCTTGGAATTGGTCGAGCGCAGCGCCGGTGCCTAGTGTTGATTGGCTGACGTGCCAGCACGTCCCGACGACCGTGCGTGTCGCCTCCAGCACCGCCCCCGCTCCCTGACGGGTCGGGTTTCTGACCAGTCAGCAGGCCCGGCGCGGGCTTTGTTTTCTCGAACCTGTGTTTGCCGCCTGGGTTCCCGCGACCCCAACGTCCCAGAGGCGGGGCGGAGTCGCGGAGAAACTCCTAGGAGCCGACTTCTGTTCTAGCCCAACAAACAGACTCTGGCTGGGCGGAGGCTGCCGTGAGTCGACCTTTGTGCCTGGGATTCCTCGGAGGAGCGGCAGCGGAGCCCGGGGAAGGACGGTGGGGAACTTTCAGGGTCCTGTGGTGGGCTGCGCCCTCCGGGAGCCTCTGGCCGATGGAGTGAAAGGCAACTAATGGGAGAAATAAAGAGGCCCACGAATACTTTGGGAATCGTTTGTACTTAGGTATGTGAAGGGTTTACAGCTCGATAACGTGCCACTTAAGGTTGTTTTGCTCTGAAACTTCTGGAGGACTGAAGCCCTATATGCTCGTTCTTGTATTCCTCACTTTGTCTAGTTCAGTTACCTAGTATGAAATCAGTTAAATGTTTGAAGTTCAGTGTATACTGTAAGTAATGTGTAAACACCAGTGTGAAATTGCTATTTGTGAACACAGGCGGTAGTAACATCGCTATGTCTAGGGGATGGTTTCACAGAGGAAGTGACATTCAAGTTGAATTGTGAAGGGTGATGAAGATTTACCAGGGCTTTCCAAGTAAAGGGAAAAGCCTGTGCAAAGATACTCCAACTCGGGGAACTTCAGGGAGTTCAGTTGCTAGGGATGTAGGAAGAGGGGGACACGAGGTAAGGGTGGAATGAGAGGGTGAGGGTCCTTTATTCTGTATATAAAGAAAAGCCATCAACTTTTTAAGCAGGGGAATGATTTGATCTGATTTACATAGAAATACCCTTCTAGCAGAACTGTAGGGACTTTTCAGTAAATTCGGGGAGAATTGATGAAGTCAGGGACAAAGGTAGTGGAGTCGGAAAGAGAATTTATATAGGAAAAGAGGGAGGAAGGAGAGGTACGGATGCTTTGATACACGATGATGCTATTATCCGAAGAAAATATGTTTTGCTAGGTGTAGGTATTGTGTGGTTTTAGTTTCATTAGCTTTAATTGCTTGTGTGATACTGTCAGAATAAACTGGCTCATGGGTATTGTTTTAAAATAAGCAACAGATCAACATTATCTTTTTAGCCTAATGCATGAAGGAAGAAGAGACAGGCACGGAGTTTTAAGACTCTTCTGTTTAATGTAGAAAAATGACACTTTATATGCTTCCTAGAGTACAGCTACCAATCTGAATATTGATAATCCATGATGACCAAGTGGCACAAGATGGGCTTTAGAGTTTAAAGCCCAATTTCCATAGAAGCTGCATGAGGACCATATATCTCCAAGAGGGACATTTTAGTGAACCTTACAAGGGCACTTTCAGTAGAATTTTGTTCTTAAAAATATTTTCAGCCTCTGACTTTCTTCTAAATGATTTCTGCATCTGCATTAATAATTCCTAACTTCCTTATCTTGCTTCAGACTATTTTTTTTTTGCTAGAACTAAAATAGATTGTAGGCCTAAAGAATTCTTAAGACTTAATAAAAGAATATAGAAAATATTGAACTGTAAAGAAAGGACTTAAAGCTCTGTATTTTGCTTTGGTAATATTTAGATGTAGATATCCAGTAGACAATTACAAATATGGGTTTGAAACTGCAAAAGAGGTGGAAGCTGAAAGTGCTCTATACAGAAGGGTGTGAAAGCAGTGGGAGTGTATGAGAGTACCTAGAGAGGGCATGTGGAGCCAAAAAAAAAGACTGCTGATTTTGCAGTGATACAAATCAGTTTGTGGGGATGCAGTATTTGCTTTCCATCTCTATGAGATTGAAGATTCATTAACTTCATTATAGACCCGAAGAGTATTTGGGCCAAATTGTTCCTCTCTCCTGTTTGGTGGTTTTCTGAATATTATGAGACTTGTGGTCAAAATCTCCTATGTTAAATACTACCTTCCCTACCCACCCTCACTAAGTTGATACAATGATCTTGGGGGCAGAAATCTGTGCTTTCCTTAATGAGTAGATATAATGTAGGTTTTGCTGCCTGCAATAAATACTAAAATTAATTTATAGGAGAATGACTATAAAGTATGAAAATATCAGAATCCATAGGCATTTTATCTTATTAATCTATAGATAAAGACATTTAATACAAGTGACCTGATTTTACTTGTAATTTTGTTAATATATGGTTAAATCATATGTCCTGTATTTTGTTTTTATCACTCATTAGTAATAATCTATTTATTTAGGAAACTGAACATTTGAAATTGAATAAATCATTCACCAACTATCATGGAGCCTACATGTTCTCTTGCAGGGTCCCAGACGAATACCTGGTGTAGAAATAGTTTTACAAAATGTTTTTTTTACAACTGCTCACATAACTTGGGAAGGTAGGTTGGAATAGAAAAAAAGATCTTTAGAATCAGGAAAATCTGGGTCCATATCCGAGCTCTACCACTTATTAGGTGCATGATCTTGATCAATTGTTTAGCCTCAATTTCCTCATCTGTACATTGGGAATAGTAATCTCTATCAGAAGATTATTGTGAAGGGTTAAATAATTTCTAAACTAAAGAGTCTGCTTACATAGTAAGCACTTGGTAAATATTAGTTTCATTCCTTCCCTTTTTTAGTTTCATGGAAGGCCATTTTTTTCATGGGAAATAATACCTGAAATTTTGAGGCTAAAAATTACCTACATATTTATTTACATCCTAGACAAGTGGAAAAGTGGTTTGTGTTCCTTTTCTCTTTTAAACCCTTTGGGAAAGGGTTTGATTGGGAAAATTTTACATTGGCTATACCAAGTTCCTTAAACGTCCCTAAGCCTTTTCCTCCTGTGGAGTAGGAAGGAGGAGCTTGCCTCCTGTCTCCTTATTTTCTCTGTCAGTACTGTGGGGACCAGGCAAATTGGTATGTGTTATTTGGCTCTTTGGATCATTTATTGTTATTTTTTTTCCCTGGGGAGGAACAGTTAATGCTGACATGCAAAATTTTTTTCTTCTAAATTAGAAATGCACCCATGAGTTACCTTTATTCTCTGTATTCTTTTTCTTAGTGCCATATGTTCATGATGAAGACAATGGGAAACGTGATCCAAAGAGGCTATCATATTCCTTTCACTTAATTTTGGCCTTCTGTTCTATATCCTACTGCCCCCTCTTATTCTTGGAAAATTTATCGCTAACGTTCTTTGAAAGAATTTGTTGCACTAGTGCAACAAGTCAACACATTCTCTTTTTTATTTTATTATTGAGTCAAATTCATTCCTTACATTATAGGGAACGTAATATTTCACATGTTTTAAACTGATTATTCCTGGTATATTCAACTCTAGCGATTTTTTCTGTTTTTGTTTTTGTTTTTCATTTAGTAACATCTGGTTTTCAGTAACCTATGGGCATTATGGCAGCAGTTCTGAATTATTTAGGGGTTACAGTCACCTTTGAATATCTGACAGCCATGAAATCTCATTCCCTAAAAAAAAGTACTTATATTTATACACGCAAAATTTTGTACCCAATTGCACTGTATTTGTGTTTCCCCAAAGTCTACCTGTATAATAAAGAGAAAGAGAAGGACGAATGACAGCATTTATTGAAATCTTGCTGTGTGCCAGGTGCTACTCTTAAGTACTCTGCATGCATTATTCTTACTTAATCCTCAACAGCAACGCTGTGAGGTGTAGATACTGTTATTATCCCCCTTCTTCTTTTTTTTTTCCCAAGGAATTTTTTCTTTTCTTTTTTTTTGGTATCATTAATGTACAATCACTTGAACAACATTATGGTTACTAGACCCTCTATTATCACATCCCCCCCACATACCCCACTACTGTCACTGTCCATCAGTGTAGTAAGATGCTATAGAATCATTACTTGTCTTCTCTATAAATACTGCCTTTCCCATGTCCCCCGCTGCTGCATTACGTGTGCTAATCGTAATGCCCCCCTTTCGCCCCTTATCCCTCCCTTCCCACCCATCCTCCCCAGTCCCTTTCCCTTTGGTAACTGTTAGTCCATTCTTGGGTTCTGTGAGTCTGCTGCTGTTTTGTTCCTTCAGTTTTTTCTTTGTTCTTATACTCCACAGATGAGTGAAATATTTGATACTTGTGTTTCTCCGCTTGGCTTATTTCACTGAGCATAATACCCTCTAGCTGCATCCATGTTGTTGCAAATGGTAGGATTTGTTTTCTTCTTATGGCTGAAAAATACTCCATTCTGTATATGTACCACCTCTTATTTATCCATTCATCTACTGATGGACACTTAGGTTGCTTCCATTTCTTGGCTATTGTAAATACTGCTGTGATAAACATAGGGGTACATATGTCTTTTACAAACTGGGCTGCTGCATTCTTAGGGTAAATTCCTAGGAGTGGAATTCCTGGGTCAAATGGTATTTCTATTTAGAGTTTTTTGAGGAACCTCCATACTGCTTTCCACAATGGTTGAACTAATTTGCATTCCCACCAGCAGTGTAGGAGGGTTCCCTTTTCTCCACATCCTCGCCAACATTTGTTGTTGTTTGTGTTTTGGATATTGGCCATCCTCACTGGTGTGAGGTGATATCTCATTGTGGTTTTAATTTGCATTTCTCTGATGATTAGCGATGTGGAGCATCTTTTCATGTGCCTGTTGGCCATCTGAATTTCTTCTTTGTAGAAGTGTCTATTCAGATCCTCTGCCCATTTTTTAATTGGATTGTTTGCTTTTTGTTTGTTGAGGCACGTGAGTTCTTTATATAATTTGGATGTCAGCCCCTTATCAGATATGTCATTTATGAATATATTCTCCCATACTGTAGGATGTCTTTTTGTTCTACTGATGGTATCCTTTGCTGTACAGAAACTTTTCAGCTTGATATAGTCCCACTTGTTCATTTTTGCTTTTGTTTCCCTTGCCTGGGAAGATATGTTCATGAAGAAGTCACTCATGTTGATGTCCAAGAGATTTTTGCCTATGTTTTTTTCTAAGAGTTTTATGGTTTCATGACTTATATTCAGGTCTTTGATCCATTTTGAGTTTACTTTTGTGTATGGGGTTAGACAGTAATCCAGTTTCATTCTCTTAAATGTAGCTGTCCAGTTTTGCCAACACCAGCTGTTGAAGAGGCTGTCATTTCCTCATTGTATATCCATGGCTCCTTTATCATATATTAATTGACCGTATATGTCTGGTTTAATGTCTGGACTCTCTATTCTGTTCCACTGGTCTGTGGGTCTGTTCTTGTGCCAGTACCAAATTGTCTTGATTACTGTGGCTTTGTAGTAGAGCTTGAAGTCAGGGAGCGTAATTCCCCATTTTATTCTTCCGTCTCAGGATTGCTTTGGCTATTCGGGGTCTTTTGTGGTTCCATATGAATTTTAAAATTATTTGTTCCAGTTCATTGAAGAAAGCTGTTGGTATTTTGATCGGGACTGCGTTGAATCTGTAGATTGCTTTGGGTAGTATAGCCATTTTGACAAAATTTATTCTTCCTAGCCAAGAGCATGGGATGCATTTCCATTTGTTAGTGTCCTCTTTAATTTCTCTTAGGAGTGTCTTGTAGTTTTCAGAGTACAGGTCTTTCACTTCCTTCGTTAGGTTTATTCCTAGGTATTTTATTCTTTTTGATGCAGTTGTGAATGTAATTGTTTTCCTGATTTCTCTTTCTGTTAGCTCATAGTTAGTGTATAGGAAAGCAACAGATTTCTGTGTATTAATTTTGTATCCTGCATCTTTGCTGAATTCAGATATTAGTTCTAGTAGTTTTGGAGTGGAGTCTTTAGCGTTTTTTATATACAATATCATGTCATCTGCAAATATTGACAGTTTGACTTCTTCTTTACCAATCTGGATGCCTTGTATGTCTTTGTTTTGTCTGATTGCTGTGGCTAGGACCTCCAGTACTATGTTGAATAACAGTGGGGAGAGTGGGCCTCCCTGTCTTGCTCCCGATCTTAGATGAAAAGCTTTCAGCTTCTCACTGTTAAGTGTGATGTTGCCTGTGGGTTTGTCATATATGCCTTTATTATGTTGAGGTACTTGCCCTCTATACCCATTTTATTGAGAGTTTTTATAATGAATGTATGTTGAATTTTGTCAAATGCTTTTTCAGCATCTATGGAGATGATCATGTGGTTTTTGTTCTTCTTTTTGTTGATGTGGTGGATGATGTTGATGGATTTTCAAATGTTGTACCATCCTTGCATCCCTGAGATAAATCCCACTTGATTATGGTGTATAATCCTCTTGATGTATTTTTGAATTCGTTTAGCTAATATTTTGTTGAGTATTTTTATATCTGTGTTCATCAGGGATATTGGTCTGTAATTTTCTTTTTTGATGGGGTCTTTGCCTGGTTTTGGTATTAGAGTGATGCTGGCTTCATCGAATGAGTTTGGAAGTATTCCCTCCTCTTCTATTTTTTGGAAAACTTTAAGGAGAATGGGTATTATTTTTTCTCTATATGTCTGATAAAATTCAGCGGTGAATCCATCTGGCCCTGGGGTTTTGTTCTTGAGTTGTGTTCTGATTACTGATTCAATTTCGTTGCTGGTAATTGTTCTGTTTAGCTTTTCTGTTTCTTCCTTGGTCATTCTTGGAAGGTTGTATTTTTCTAAGAAATCCATTTCTTTTAGGTTTTCCAGCTTCTTAGCGTATAGATTTTCATAGTATTCTCTAATAATTCTTTGTATTTTTGTGGTGTCCATCATGATTTTTCCTTTCTCATTTCTGATTCTGTTTATGTGTGTAGATTCTCTTTTTCTCTTAATGAGTCTGGCTAGGGGGTTATCTATTTTGTTTATTTTTTCAAAGAAACAGCTCTTGGTTTCATTGATTTTTTTCTATTGTTTTATTCTTCTCAATTTTATTTATTTCTTCTCTAATCTCTATTATGTCCCTCCTTCTGGTGACTTTGGGCCTCATTTGTTCTTCTTTTTCCAATTTCAATAATTGTGACTTTAGACTATTCATTTGGAATTGTTCGTCCTTCTTTAAATAGGCCTGGAATGCAATATACTTTCCTCTTATCACTGCCTTTGCTGCATCCCACAGAAGTTGGGGCTTTGTGTTGTTGTTGTCATTTGTCTCCATATATTGTTTGATCTCTGTTTTAATTTGGTCATTGATCCATTGATTATTTAGGAGCATGTTGTTAAGCCTCCATGTATTTATGAGCCTTTTTGTTTTCTTTGCACAATTTATTTCTATTTTATACCTTTGTGATCTAAGAAGTTGGTTGGTAGAATTTCAATATTTTTGAATTTACTGAGGTTCTTTTTGTGGCCTACTATGTGGTCTATTCTGGAAAATGTTCCATGTGCACTTGAGAAGAATGTGTATCCTCCTGCTTTTGGGTGCAGAGTTCTGTAGATGTCTGTTAGGTCCACTGTTCTAGTGTGTTGTTCAGTGCCTCTGTGTCTTTACTTATTCTCTGCCTGGTTGATCTGTCCTTTGGAGTGAGTGGTGTGTTGAAGTCTCGTAAAATGAATGCATTGCTGTCTATTTCCTCCTTTAATTCTGTTAGTATTTGTTTCACATATGTTGGCGCTCCTGTGTTGGGTGCATATATATTTATAATGGTTATATCCTCTTGTTGGACTGACCCCTTTATCATTATGTAATGTCCTTCTTTGTCTCTTGCTACTTTCTTTATTTTGAAGTCTATTTTGTCTGATTCAAGTACTGCAACACCTTCTTTTCTCTCCCTGTTGTTTGCATGAAATATCTTTTTCCATCCCTTCACTTTTAGTCTGTGTATATCTTTGGGTTTGAGGTGAGTCTCTTGTAAGCAGCATATAGATGGGTCTTGCTTTTTTATCCATTCTATTACTCTGTCTTTTGATTGGTGCATTCAGTCCATTTACATTTAGGGTGATTATCGATAGATATGTACTTATTGCCATTACTGGCTTTTGGTTTCATGGTTACCAAGGGTTCAAGGGTAGCTTCTTTACTATCTAACAGTCTAACTTAACTCTCTTGTTAAGCTATTATATACACAGTCTGGTAATTCTTTATTTCTCTCCCTTCTTATTCTTCCTCCTCTGTTCTTTATATATTAGGTGTTTTATTCTATACTCTTTTGCATTCCTTTGACGGTTTTTGTGGAAAGTTTATTTTATTTTTTGCCTGTAGTTAGTATTTCGATGGTCTGCTTTCTTTGCTATGATTTTATTTTCTCTGGTGACATCTTTTTAGCCTTAGGAGTGATTCCATCTAGAGCATTCCCTTTAAGATTTCCTGTAGAGGTGGTTTGTGGGAGGCAAATCCCCTCAACTTTTGCTTCTCTGGGAACTGTTTAATCCCTCCCTCAAATTTAAATGATAATCGTGCTGGATACAGTATTCTTGGTTCGAGGCCCTTCTGTTTCATTGCATTAAATACATCATGCCATTCTCTTCTGGCGTGTAAGGTTTCTTTTGAGAAATCTGATGTTAGCCTGATGGGTTTTCCTTTGTAGGTGATTTTTTTTCTCTTTCTGACTGCCTTTAATACTCTGTCCTTGCCTTTGATCTTTGCCATTTTAGTTATTATATGTCTTAGTGTTGTCCTCCTTGTGTTCCTTGTGTTGGGAGATCTGTGGGCTTCCATTGTCTAAGAAACTATTACCTTTCCCAGCTTGGGGAAGTTCTCCTCAATTGTGTCTTCAAAGACACTTTCTATCCCTTTTTCTCTCTCTTATTCTTCTGGTACTCCTATAATGCAAATATTGTTCTGTTTGGATTGGTCACACAGTTCTCTTAATATTCTTTCATTCCTAGAGGTCCTATTATCTCTCTCTGCCTCAGCTTCTCTGTACTCCTGTCCTCTGATTTCTATTCCATTAACAGTCTCTTGCACCTCGTCCAGTCTGCTCTTCAGCCCGTCAATCGATTGTTTCATTTCTGTAATATCTCTCCTGACTTCCTCCCTTAGCTCTTGCATATTTCTCTGTAGGTCCATCAGCATGGTTATGACTTTAATTCTGAATTCTTTTTCAGGAAGATTGTTTAAATGTATCCCACCAGGCCCTCTCTCTGGGATTGTCTGGGTGAGTATTGACTGGACCATATTCTTCTGTCTTTTCTTGGCAATAGAAGTGGTCACAGGCAGGTGCCACGTGTGTCAGCTGGGAGAACAAAGTCCCTTCGTGCTTGTTGTTCTCCTTGCCCTTCTCTGCAGCCTGTGCCGGTTACCCACACACTGGAAGGCAGTCTCTAGGATAATCCCCTAAACTGCTGTGGACCCAGAGGCCGCCCTCAGGCTCACCTAGAACACTGCGGGGGTTTACAGCCACGCTGGGTGTGTTCTGCACCCCTTGGTGCCTTTCATCCCTTACTCTGGCTTCTGCAGCCCTTCCCAGTTAGCTGCGTGCTGGCTGGGAGGAGATTCTGTGTGGCCCTTCCTGGTTAGTTGCGTGCCTGCCACGAGGAGATTCTGTGCGGCCCTTCTCGGTTAGCTGCATGCCCACAGGGAGGAGATTCTGTGTGGTTTGTTGTGGGCGGGGCCGCTCTTCCGCTGTTCTGCAGCTGGGGCAGATCTGCCGCAGTGCCTGTCGGGGGAGCAAATGGCAGGCTGCTTATCCCCATGAGGGGCTTTGGGGCTGCTTTACCCGGCAGCCGTTTAGGGGGCCCGAAGTTCCTCAAGATTCCCAGCCTGCTGGGTTGAATGTGCTGGGATGATTTTGTTCTGCTGTTGCGCCCTTGTCTCTTTAAGACTTTTAAGAGAACGCCCGCTTTTCTTTTGTCCCAGGGGAGCCAGCTGTGGGAACCCACTCGCAGTTCCCGTCTCAGATCCTGCCCTTCTGTTTCTCTAATCTCCAGTACACCATGCAATGTGTGTCTGTGCTCCCGGTGCAGATCACCAGGGCTTGTTATTTAGCAGTTCTGTGCTTCCAGTCCTTCCCCACTCTGATTCTTTTCCTCCGGCTGGTGCGTTGGGGTGGGGGAGTGCTTGGGTCCTGCTGGGTAGCGGCTTTGTATCTTACCCGCTTTGTGAGGTGCTGAGTTCTCACAGATGTAGCTGTAGCCTGGCCGTTGTACTGTATCTTCTGGTCTCTCTTTTAGGAATAGTTGTATTTGTTGTATTTTCACAAATATATATGTTTGGGGAGGAGATTTCTGCCACCCTGCCCATGCCCCCATCTTCCTCTGATCCTCAAGAAAGTATGTCCAAGAGATTTTTGCCTATGTTTTTATCTAAGAGTTTTATGGTTTCATGACTTACATTCAGCTCTTTGATCCATTTTGAGTTTACTTTTGTGTATGGGGTTAGACCGTAATCCAGTTTCATTCTCTTACATGTAGCTGTCCAATTTTGCCAACACCAGCTGTTGAAGAGGCTGCCATTTCCCCATTGTATATCCATGGCTCCTTTATCGTATATTAATTGACCATATATGCTTGGGTTTATATCTGGCCTCTCTATTCTGTTCCAGTGGTCTATGGGTCTGTTCTTGTGCCAGTACCAAATTGTCTTGATTAGTGTAGCCTTGTAGTACAGCTTGAAGTCAGGGAGCGTGATTCCCCCTGCTTTATTCTTCCTTCTCAGGATAGCTTTGGTTATTCGGGGTCTTTTATGGTTCCATATGAATTTTAGAACTATTTGCTCTAGTTCATTAAAGAATGCTGTTGGTATTTTGATAGGGATTGCATTGAAACTGTAGATTCCTTTAGGCAGGATGGCCATTTTGACAATATTAATTCTTCCTAGCCAAGAGCATGGGACGAATTTCCATTTATTAGTGTCCCCTTTAATTTCTCTTAAGAGTGTCTTGTAGCTTTCAGAGCATAGGTCTTTCACTTTCTTGGTTAGGTTTATTCCTAGGTATTTTATTCTTTTTGATGTGATTGTGATTGGAATTGTTTTCCTTATTTCTCTTGCTGCTTGTTCACCGTTAGTGTATAGGAATGCAACAGATTTTTGTGTTTTAAATTTGTATCCTGCAACTTTGCTGAATTCAGATATTAGTTCTAGTAGTTTTGGAGTGGATTCTTTAGGGGTTTTATGTATACTATCATGTCATCTGCAAACAGGGACAGTTTGACTTGTTCCTACCAATCTGGATGCCTTTTATTTATTTGTGTTCTCTGATTGCGATGGCTAGGACCTACAGTACTATGTTGAATAGAAGTGGGGAGAGTGGGCATCCTTGTCTTGTTCCCAATCCTAAAGGAAAAGCTTCCACTTCTCGCTGTTAAGTATAATGTTGCCTGTGGTTTTGTCATATATGGCCTTTATTATGTTGAGGTCCTTGCCCTCCATGCTCATTTTGTTGAGAGTTTTTATCATGAATGGATGTTGAATTTTATCGAATGCTTTTTGAGCATCTATGCAGATGATCATGTGGTTTTTGTCCTTCTTTGTGTTGATGTGCTGGATGATGTTGATGGATTTTCTAATGTACCGTCCTTGCATCCCTGGGATGAATCCCACTTGATCATGATGGATGATCTTTTTGATGTATTTTTGAATTCGGTTTGTTAATATTTTGTTGAGTATTTTTTGCATCTATGTTCATCAGGGATATTGGTCTGTAATTTTCTTTTTCTGCAGTGTCTTTGCCTGGTTTTGGTATTAGAGTGATGTTGGTCTCGTAGAATGAGTTTGGGAGTGTTCCCTCCTTTCGACTTTTTGGAAAACTTTAGGGAGGACGGGTATCAGGTCTTCACTAAATGTTTGATAAAATTCATCAGTGAAACCATCTGGTCCAGGGATTCTGTTCTTAGGTAGTTTTTTGATTACCAATTCGATTTTTCTGCTGGTAATTGGTCTATTCAGATTTTCTCTTTCTTCCTGGGTCAGCCTTGGAAGGTTGTATTTTTCTAGAAAGTTGTCCATTTCTTCTAGGTTATCCAGTTTGTTACCACATAATTTTTCCTAGTATTCTCTCATCATTCTTTGTATTTCTGTGGTGTCCATAGTGACTTTTTCCTTTCTCATTTCTGATTCTGTTTATGTGTGTAGACTCTCCTTTTTTCTTGATAAGTCTGGCTAAGGGTTTATCTATTTTGTTTATTTTCTCAAAGAACTAGCTTCTGCTTTCATTGATTCTTTTTATTGTTTTATTCTTCTCAATTTGATTTATTTCTGCTTTAATCTTTATTATGTCCCTACTTCTACCGACTTTGGGCCTCGTTTGTTCTTCCTTTTCTACGTTCATTAATTGTGAGTTTAGACTGTTCGTTTGGGATTGGTCTTCTTTCCTGAGGTAGGCCTGCTATTCCAATATATTTCCCTCTTAGCAAGGCCTTCACTGCGTTCCACAGATTTTGCAGTGTTGAATTAATGTTGTCATTTGTCTCCATATATTGCTCGATCTCTGTTTTAATTTGGTCATTGATCCATTGGTTATTTAGGAGCATGATGTGAAGCCTCCATGTGTTTGTGGGCTTTTTTGTTTTCTTTGAGTAATTTATTTCTAGTTTCATACCTTTGTGATCTGAGAAGCTGGTTGGTACAATTTCAATCTTTTTTAATTTACTGAGGTTCTTTTTGTGACCTAGTATATGATCTATTCTTGAAAATGTTCCATGTGCTCTTGAGAAGAGTGTGTATCGTGTTGCTTTTGGATGGAATACTCTGTAGATGTCCATTAGGTCCATCCATTCTAATACGTTGTTCAGTGCCTCTGCCTTTATTTTCTGCCTGGTTGATCTGTCCTTTGGAGTGAGTGGTGTGTTGAAGTCTCCTAAAATGAATGCATTGCATTCTCTTTCCCCCTTTTAATTCTGTTAGTATTTGTTTCACATATGTAGGTGATCCTGTGTTGGGTGCATAGATGTTTATAATAGTTATATCCTCTTGTTGGACTGACCCTTTTATCATTATGTAATAATGTCCTATTTGTCTCTTGTGACTTTCTTTGTTTTGAAGTCTATTTTGTCTGATACAAGTACTGCAACTCCTGCTTTTTTCTTCCTATTAGTTGCATGAAATATCTTTTTCCATCCTTTTACTTTCAATCTGTGTATGTCTTTGGGTTTGAAGTGAGTCTCTTGTAGGCAGCATATAGATGGGTCTTGTTTTTTTGATCCATTCATTGACTCTATGTCTTTTGCTTGGTGCATTCAGTCCATTTTCATTTTGGGTGATTATTGATTATTGCCATTGCAGGCTTTAGATTTGTGGTTATCAAAAGTTCAAGGGTCATTCCCTTACTATCTAACAGTCTAATTTAACTCACTTCGTATACTATTACAAACACACGTAAAGCTTCTTTTTTTTTTCCTCCTTTTTCTTCCTCCTCCATTCTTTGTATGTTATGAATCATATTCTTTACTCTTTGTTTAGACCTTGGGTGACATCAACTTAGCCTTAGGAATACTTCCATCTGTAGGAGTCCCTCGAAAATGCACTGCAGAGGTGGTTTGTGGGAGGTAAATTCTCTCAGCTTTTGCTTATCTTAAAATTGTTTAATCCCTACTTCAAATTTAAGTGATAACCTTGCTGGGTAGAGTATTCTTGGTTCAAGGCCCTCCTGCCTCATTGCATTAAATATATCATGCCACTCCCTTCTGGCCTGTAAGGTTTCTGTTGAGAAGTCTGATGATAGCCTGATGGGCTTTCCTCTGTATGTGATCTTATTTCTCTCTGTGGCTGGTTTTAATAGTCTGTCTTTATCCTTGATCTTTGCCATTTTAATAATAAGATGTCTTGATGTCTTGGGTCCCTTGTGTTGGGAGATCTGTGCACCTCCATGGCTTGAGAGACTATCTCCTTCCCCAGATTGGGGAAATTTTCAGTAATTCCCTCCTCAGTGACACTTTGTATCCCTTTTTCTCTCTTCTTCTTCTTTTGGTACCCCTATAATGCGGATATTCTTCTGTTTGGATTGGTCGCACAGTTCTCTCAATATTCTTTCATTCTTAGAGATTCTTTTTTCTCTGTGTGCCTCAGCTTCTTTGTATTCCTCTTCTCTAATTTCTATTCCATTTACTGTCTCTTCTACTACATCTAATCTGCTTTTAAATCCCTCCATTGTATGTTTCATTTCACATGGGGAATTTCTTAATGACTAAATCTCCGACTTAAATTGTTTCCTGCATTCTTGAATATTTTTCTGTACCTCTATAAACAGGTTTATGATTTTTATTTTGAACTCTCTTTCAGAAAGATTAGTGAGTTCTCTTTCATTTGGCCCTTTTTCTGGGGTTTGTGAGATTTTGGTCTGAACCATGTTCTTTTGACATTTCATATTTCTGTGTGGTGCCCACTAGTGCGCAGAAACTCCAGTCTCTGGAGCTGCTCAGCCGCTAGAGTGAGGTTAGGGGTCTTAGGGGTGCAGAGCTGGTGCCTGGGCTGAGGAAAGATCTGTTTCCTGATTCCTGTCTGTGGTGCCTTTCTCAGTGTCAGAGCCAGTGGGTCCCCCTTTTTCTTTTTAAATGAGGAAAACTGTAGCATAAAGGGTTTATCCAACACAGCTGTACATTTGGCAAGTGGTATAGCTATGACTGAAACCTGATAATGACTTCTATATGCTGCAAGGAGGTAAACCTAAGGTTTTGTAGATTGGGCTTTAAAGTTAATGTGGGCTACTGAGAACATAAAGAAATAGCAGAAATTGAGCACTTAGAATAAGCCAGGAATTTCTGTAAATATGTTACATATATTGACTTATTTGATACTCAGTGTAACTCTGCTAGGAGGTACTGATAATCCTGCTTTTAATAGATGAGGAAACTGAGGCACAGAGACATTGAGTAACATGGTCAAGGTGATAAAGTAGCACATTTTGAAGCCAGCTTTTAGACCTAAGCAGTTGATTTTCAGACTTTTTGCTTTTAGTCCCCATATATCATACTGCCTTTCACCAACTGGTAAATGATAAATATATTATATACACAAACATAGATAAACGTACTAGCTTCGTGGCCTTGAGCAAATTTCTTAATCTCAGACTATGTCCTCATTTCAAAAAAGGGAAGTTAAAAATAGCTTCTTATAGATGGTATGAACTCAAATTAGACAAACATTTGAAAGCACACAGTTAGGATTGTGGTGAAGCCAGAATTTGAACTTAATTTGTAGCACTACGCATTCAGCTTCTAGAATTGTAAGCTTTGAAATCAGCCACACTTAGATTCAGATAGCTTTGCTACTTAGTTGCTGTATGAAGTTATGAAAATTGGAGTTTGTTATCTATAAAGTGGATAATAAAATGTTTCTGAAACAACTTTAATGAGAAATATATGTAAAGTGCTCAGTAGGATGCCTGGTACATAGGTAATCAGCAATCTGGGACAGCTAGTATTTTAGTTATTTTAGTTGAGGAGCTTCATCCGGTGATACATCCAACTAAGATCTAGAACAAGGTGCTCTCAGTGCATGATATGATAAATATTCTTTCAGTACAACTATTAAATAGCCTACCATCACGCAAATGCACTGCTGTAGGTAACTCACTCTCTGCTTTCTTGCTTTAATACATGTGACTTTAGCTGATACTTTCTCCCCAGTCCTTCCTTTCCATTCTCTTTTTCTTACTGTGGTTTTCTTATGTTACTCACTTCTATAAAATAAAAAATTTGGAGACACTTCCGGGAAGATGGTGGAGTGAGCAGGGCGGCAGAAATCTCCTCCCAAAACTATATATATCTATGAAAATACAGCAAATACAACTATTCCTAAAAGAGAGACCAGAATACACAGGAAAGCGCACAGCGTGCAGCTATACCTGAGAGGACACGGCACCCCTCGAGGCAGAGGTATAAAGGGCCCTGCGGAGCGGTGTGGCCATGGCTGCGGAATAGTGCAGCAACAGCGCCACCTACAGCATCCCCACAGAATCTACTCCCGGTGGACAGTTTTTTTTTTTTTGGTTTTGTTTTTTGTTTTTTCTTCTTTTCTTTTTTCTTTTCTTTTTTTTCTTTTTAAAGTCTTAAAGAGCCCAGCTGACATACGTGGCAACTACCAGCAACCACTTCTATGGCCATGAAAAGACAGAGGAATATGGTACAGACAAAGATCACCCAGACCCAGACAACACCTGAGAGGGAACCTGAAGGGATGGAAATGCACAGTCTTCCTGAAAAGAATTCAGAATAAAAGTCATAACCATGCTGACGGATCTACAGAGAAATGTGCAAGAGCTGAGGGAGGAAGTGAGGGAAGTGAGGAAAGACAATGCAGAAATCAGACAAGCAATCAATGGGCTTAACAGCAGACTGGATGACATGCAAGAGACGGTTAATGGAATAGAAATCAGAGAACAGGAATACAGAGAAGCTGAGGCAGAGAGAGATAAAAGTATCTCTAAGAATGAAAGAATTATATTAAGAGAATTGTGTGACCAATCCAAACGGAACAATATTCGCATTATAAGAGTACCACAGGAAGAAGAGAGAGAAAAAGGGATAGAAAGTGTCTTTGAAGAAATAATTGCTGAAAACTTTCCCACGCTGGGGAAGGAAATAGTCTCGCAGTCCACGGAAGCCCACAGATCTCCCAACACAAGGGACCGAAGGAAGACAACACCAAGACACATAATAATTAAAATGGCAAAGATCAAAGATAAAGACAGAGTATTAAAGGCAGCTAGAGAGAGAAAAAAGATCACCTACAAAGGAAAAACCATCAGGCTATCATAAGACTTCTCAACAGAAACCTTACAGGCCAGAAGAGAGTAGCATGATATATTTAACATAATGAAACAAAAGGGCCTTGAACCAAGAATATTGTATCTAGCACGATTATCATTTAAATATGACGGAGGGATTAAACAATTTCCAGACAAATGAAAGTTGAGAGTTTGCCTCTCATAAACCACCACTGCAGGATATCTTAAACGGACTGCTCTAGATGGAAGCACCCCTAAGGCTAAAAAGATGTCAGCGGAGAAAATAAAATCATACCAAAGAAAGCAGACCATCCAGATACTAACTAGAGACAAAGAATAAAACACCTAGTATATAAAGAATAAGAAGGGAGAGAAATAAAGAAACATCAGATGGTGTTTACAATAACTTAACAAGAAAGTTAAGTTAGATTGTTAAATAGTAAAGAAGCAACCCTTGAACCTTTGGTAACCACGAATCTAAAGCCAGCAATGGCAATAAGTACATATCTATCAATAATCACCCTAAATGTAAATGGACTGAATGCACCAATCAAAAGACACAGAGTAACAGAATGGATAAAAAAGCAAGACCCATCTATATGCTGCTTACAAGAGACTCACCTCAAACCCAAAGATATACACAGACTAAAAGTGAAGGGATGGAAAAAGATATTTCATGCAAACAACAAAGAGAAAAAAGCAGGTGTTGCAGTACTTGTATCAGACAAAATAGACTTCAAAATGAAGAAAGTAGCAAGAGGTAAAGAAGGACATTACATAATGATAAAGGGGTCAGTCCAACAAGAACATATAACCATTATAAATATATATGCACCCAACACAGGAGCGCCAACATATGTGAAACAAATACTAACAGAATTAAAGGAGGAAATAAGACAGCAATGCATTCATTTTACGAGACTTCAACACACCACTCACTCCAAAGGACAGATCAACCAGGCAGAGAATAACTAAAGACACAGAGGCACTGAACAACACACTAGAACAGATGGACCTAACAGACATCTACAGAACTCTGCACCCAAAAGCAGCAGGATACACATGCTTCTCAAGTGCACATGGAACATTTTCCAGAATAGACCACATAGTAGGCCACAAAAAGAACCTCAGTAAATTCAATAATATTGAAATCCTGCCAACCAACTTCTCAGATAACAAAGGTATAAAACTAGAAATAAATTTTTGAAAGAAACCAAAAAGGCTCACAAATACATGGAGACGTAACAACATTCTCCTAATTAATCAATGGGTTATCGACCAAATCAAAACAGAAATCAAAGAATATATGGAGACTAATGACAACAATGACAGAAAGACACAACCTCTGTGGGACGCAGCGAAGGCAGTTCTAAGAGGAAAGTATATTGCAATCCAGGCCTATTTAAAGAAGGAAGAACATTCCCAAATGAATAGTCTAAAGACACAATTACTGAAATTGGAAAAAGAAGAACAAATGAGACCCAAAGCCACCAGAAGGAGGGACATAATAAAGATCAGAGAAGAAATAAATAAAATTGAGAAGAATAAAACAATAGAAAAAATCAATGAAACCAAGAGCCGTTTCTTTGAAAAAATAAACAAAATAGATAAACCCCTAGCCAGACTCATTAAGAGAAAAAGAATCTACACACATAAACAGAATCAGAAATGAGAAAGGAAAAATAACGACGCTCCCCACAGAAATACAAAGAGTTATAAGAGAATATTATGAGAATCTATATGCTAACAAGCTGGAAAACCTAGAAGAAATGGACAACTTCTTAGAAAAATACAACCTTCCAAGACTGACCAAGCAAGAAACAGAAAAACTAAACAGACCGATCACCAGCATCGAAATTGAATCGGTAATCAAAAAACTTCCCAAGAACAAAACCCCCGGACGACATGGATTCACCTCTGAATTCTACCAGACATATAGAGAAGAAATAACACCCATTCTCCTTAAAGTTTTCCAAAAAATAGAAGAGGACGGAATACTTCCAAACTCATTCTATGAAGTCAGCATCACTCTAATACCAAAACCGGGCAAAGACCTCACCAAAAAAAAAAAAAAAAATTACAGACCAATATCCCTGATGAACGTAGATGCAAAAATATTCAACAAAATATTAGCAAACCAAATTCAAAAATACATCAAGAGGATCATACACCATGATGAAGTGGAATTCATCCCAGGGAGGCAAGGATGGTACAACATTTGAAAATCCATCAACATCATCCACCACATCAACAAAAAGAAGAACAAAAACCACATGATCATCTCCATAGATGCTGAAAAAGCATTTGACAAAATTCAGCATCCATTCATGATTAAAACTCTCAACAAAATTGTATAGACGGCAAGTACCTCAACATCATAAAGGCCATATATGACAAACCCACAGCTAACATCCTACTTAACAGCAAGCAGCTGAAAGCTTTTCATCTAAGATGAGGAACAAGACAGGGATGCCCACTCTCTCCACTGTTATTCAACATAGTATTGGATGTCCTAGCCCCAACAATCAGACAAAACAAAGACATATGAGGCATCCAGATTGGTAAAGAAGTCAAATTGTCACTATTTGCAGATGACATGATACTGTACATAAAAAACCCTAAAGACTCCACTCCAAACCTACTAGAACTAATATCTGAATTCAGCAAAGTTGCAGGATACAAAATTAACACACAGAAATCTGTTGCTTTCCTATACACTAATGATGAACTGACAGAGAAATCAGAAAAACAATTCCATTCACAATTGCACAAAAAGAATAAAATACCTAGGAATAAACCTAATGAAGGAAGTGAAAGACCTGTACTCTGAAAACTACAAGACACTCCTAAGAGAAATTAAAGAGGACACTAACAAATGGAAATGCATCCCATGCTCTTGGCTAGGAAGAATAAATATTGTCAAAATGGCTATTCTACCTAAAGCAATCTACAGATTCAATGCAATCCCTATCAAACTACCAACAGCTTTCTTCAATGAACTGGAACAAATAATTCTAAAATTCATATGGAACCACAAAAGACCCCGAATAGCCAAAGCAATCCTGAGAAGGAGGAATTAAACAGGGGGAATTACACTCCCTGACTTCAAGCTCTACTACAAAGCCACAGTAATCAAGACAATTTGGTATTGGCACAAAAACAGACCCACAGACCAGTGGAACAGAATAGAAAATCCAAACATTAACCCAAACATATACAGTCAATTAATATTTGATAAAAGTGCCTTGGATATACAATGGGGAGATGACAGCCTCTTCAGCAGCTGTTGTTGGAAAAACTGAAAAGCTACATGTAAGAGAATGAAACTGGACTACTGTCTAGCCCCATACACAAAGGTAAACTCAAGGTGGATCAAAGACCTGAATGTAAGTCATGAAACCATAAAACTCTTAGAAAAAAACATAGGCAAAAATCTCTTGGACATAAACATGAGCGACTTCTTCATGAACATATCTCTCCGGGCAAGGGAAACAAAAGCAAGAATGAACATGTGGGACCATATCAAGCTGAAAAGCTTCTGTACAGCAAAGGACACCATCAGTAGAACAAATAGAGATCCTACAGTATGGGAGAATATATTCATAAATGAAGTGTCTGATAATGGGTTGACATCCAAAATATATAACGAAGTCACGCACCTTAACAAACAAAAAGCAAATAATCCAATTAAGAAATGGGCAGAGGACATGAATAGACACTTCTCTGAAGAAAAAATTCAGATGGCCAATAAGCACATGAAAAAATGCTCCACATCGCTAATCATCAGGGAAGTGCAGATTAAAACCACAATGAGATATCACCTCACACCAGTAAGAATGGCCAACATCCAAAATACAAACAACAGCAAATGTTGGCGAGGATGTGGAGAAAAGGGAACCCTCCTACACTGCTGGTGGGAATGCAAATTAGTTCAACCATTGTGGAAAGCAGTATGGAGGTTCCTCAAAAAACTCAAAATAGAAATACCATTTAACCCAGGAATCCCACTCCTAGGAATTTACCCTAAGAATGCAGCAGCCCAGTTTCAAAAAGACATATACACCCCTGTGTTTATTGAAGCACTATTTACAATAGCTAAGAAATGGAAGCAACTTAAGTGTCCATCAGTAGATGAATGGATAAAGAAGATGTGGCACATATACACAATGGAATGTTATTCAGCCATAAGAAGAAAACAAATCCTACCATTTGCAACAACATGGATGGAGCTAGAGGGTATTATGCTTAGTGAAATAAGCCAAGCCGAAAAAGACAAGTATCAAATGATTTCACTCATTTGTAGAATATAAAAACAAAGAAAAAACTGAAGGAACAAAACAGCAGCAGACTCACAGAACCCAAGAACGGACTAATAGTTACCAAATGGAAAGGGACTGGGGAAGATGGGTGGGAAGGGAGGGATAAGAGGGAAAAAGGGGCATTACAATTAGCAGATGTAATATTGGGCGGCATGGGGAGGGCTGTACAACTCAGAGAAGACAAGTAGTGATTCTATAGCATCTCACTACGCTGATGCACTGATTGTAATGGGATTGGTGGGGGGGAGCTGATTAAGGGGGTAGTTTAGTAACCATAATATTGCACATGTAGTTGTAGAATAATGGTACCAAAATAAATTATATAAAAATAAAATAAAAATAAACTGCAAAAATATATATATAAAATAAAAAATTTGTGATAGTACCGAATATGATTTAACATTGAGACCTTGCTTTACACTGCCCCTAGCAACTTTGCTGAGGAATTATTTATACTGATGTTGATTTGGTGCTTCAGTAATTAAACTTAGGTGATAGGGCCCTAGATAATCAAATTTGGAAACACTGAAAAATAAAGACACTCTTAAGTTTCTATGCTTTTCATAATTTTTTTAAATATAATTTATTTTATTATCATTAATGTACAATTATATGTGCAGTATTACGGTTATTAAACTACCCCTTCAAAGGATACAAAATTAACACACAGAAATCTGTTGCTTTCCTATACACTAATGATGAACTAACAGAAAGAGAAATCAGAAAAACAATTCCATTCACAATTGCATCAAAAAGAATAAAATACCTAGGAATAAACCTAAAGAAGGAAGTGAAAGACCTGTACTCTGAAAACTACAAGACACTCCTAAGAGAAATTAAAGAGGACACTAACTAATGGAAATGCATCCCAGCAAATGCATCAACTTTGCTGAATTCAGATATTAGTTCTAGTAGTTTTGGAATGGAATCGTTAGGGTTTTTTATGTACAGTATCATGTTGTCTGCAGCTTTTCATAATTTTATTAAGTGTTATCTAGCAGTTATCTAAGTATTAGTTCAGAAGGACAGATTTCAATTTAAAATTTAAATGTAAATTCATGGTTTATACTCATTTTTCTGTTACTTAAAGAGAATTTTATGGGATTGATACTCCCAGTTCTTTTTTAAAAGCTTGTGTGTAAACAAATTTATGTATGCATAGGGAAAAAAAGGACAAAAACACCATACTTAAAATTTAAGTACTTATTCTCTTGATAGTAGATTACAAGTGGTTTTTCTTTACTTTTAAAAAATATTTTTTAACTCTTCTAAGAGAAAATTTTAACAGTAATCTGAAAAGCCTCATCATTTAAACTGTTGCTTATAACATTTTTACTGTTTGCTTTTTCATTGTGCTTTGATTAAAAAACTTTTTTTAAAGGTTTCCTTTTAAGCAAGATGGTACCTTTCTACTTTCCTCCTTCAAAATGTGCACTTTGGAACCCAACACCAGTTGGAGATCTCATCTACTTACATCTCAATTACTACAGGTAAAAGATGTTCCTCTTTAAAATCAAATCAGTATAAACAGGAGTCAAAAGCCTGTGTAAGGCAAAGTTGATTGCTATGACCACATCTTCCTATTTTTTTACTTTTCCATTCAGAAACTCCTTAGACGAAATATCCTTTCTGCTGCTTCTTAAATCTGTTCTTCATGCTTTTTGAGAAGTACACTTAATTTCACAGTTAAAATATTCTGAAAATCTCAGGTTCTAAGTATTACTGGACTTAAAGAGACAGAACACAATAAAACTGAACAGGTTTTTCATCATCCTTCAACATGATGTCTTTGTAGAGTACTGGCAAGATTGACCTGACTGAGCGGCTAGACCATATTAGAAGGAATATAAAATTCTGTGGTTTATGGCCAGGATTTTAAGAGAAAGGTATAGCAGCTTAGGCTTTAAAGTAATAGAAAATAGAAATCATTGAGATTTTGTTTATAAAGGACTTGTTGAAAGCAGAATTGTAAGAAGGATAGATCATAGTGGAGAGAGCCTAGAGTCAGTCTACCTGCAAGATGGTTTTCTGTAATCTAAGCAACAAAGATGTATGCTATAGGGTTTAAGGTGCTATTAGTGGAGTCAGACTGCTTGCATGTTCAAATTTTGATTCTCCCACTACTTATTCATGTGATCTCTGTAAAGTAATAAAGGATCACTTTCCTTATTTAGAAAATGGGGTTAATGCTACTTGTTTCACAATACTCTTATAAGGATTAAATGAGACAGACTCTAAAGCAGCAGTTGGCACAATGCCTGGAACATATGAAGTATTCAGTGAATGGTAGCTATTTTGAAGGCTTAGAGTAAGGTAGCAGTATTGAGATGAAGAGGAAAGAATGAAACAGGTATTTTTGAAGAAACAGTTTATAGCATTTGATGATTGACTGAATAGAGGAAGTAAAGGGATGATACAAGTCAAAAAGTCTTTGTTCTAAACCAATTGGCCGAGAAGGATGGTATCATTCTCAACACAAAAAGTCTTCTGCAAAGTTCAATTTAAATATATGTTAGACTTCTTCATTCTCTTCTTCATGTCTCTTAACCTTTGTATTTTCTGTTGTTATCTTCTTGTGTGCTATTTTGAGTGATTTCTTTTGTTCTTCAGCTAATCTAATTTTCTCTCTTGCTGTGTTTAGTTGCCACTTAATCTGTTCATTTAGGTTTTTTAAATGTGGAAATATACTATATGTTTGAAACACTGCTTATTATAAATATATATACACACACAGAATTTATCGAGTAATAATCAACATTCCTGTACCTATCGGCAGTTGATTATATAACTCATTAAGTTTTTAATTGATTATATTTTTATTTCTACAACTTCTCTCTGGTTCTTTTTTAAATTTGCATGGCATTTTTTTATCATGTTTTCTTCTTTGGTTATATTTTAGAGTCCCTCTTATGTGTCTTTTAACATTTTAATCATTTACTTTTACTCTATAGTCAGTAATGCTAGTATCTGAAGTCCATAGATAATATACAAACAAATGGATGTGACTATTTCAACTAAACTTTATTTACAAAAACAGGAGGCTGACTTTATAGTTTCTAGATACCTGCTCTGGTTCATAAAATTAAGCAAATACCTGGAGAACAACTACTAAAGTGTTAAACTATTGCAAGTTTGGTTTCCAAGTAGCCCTGCCTCCTCTCTGCCATTGACCCAAGGATTTCCTGACAATAACCTTTCTGTACATTAAAAAAAATATGTGTTATATTTGAGGCAGCAATTCATGGCAGGAGAGTTTTTTAGGATATTGGTTCTGCTACATGGATAAAATTCACTTTTGCTATTTTTCAGAAATCCAAAGCTTGTGGTAACTGAAAAAACCATCCGGCTTGCTTGTCGTCATGCTAAGCAGAATAAAAACAACTTGCCATGCTTTTTACTTGGTTCTTTCACAGTAAATGAAGGTAATATACTTTAAAAGATTATTTTTATGACTATAATAGAATTTGTTTCCTGATTCAGCCAATTATTATAATGTACTTTTTTAAAGGTATTATTGATATACACTCTTATGAAGGTTTCACATGAAAAAACAATGTGGTGACTACTTTTACCCATATTATCAAGTCCACACCCATACCCCAATGCAGACACTGTCCATCAATGTAGTAAGATGCCACAGATTCATTGTTTGCCTTCTCTGTGCTACACTGTTTTCCCGTGACACCCCACACCATGTGTACTAAACATAATACCCCTCAATCCCCTTCTCCCTCCCTCCCCACCCGACTTCCCACACCCCTCCCCTTTGGTAACCACTAGTCCCTTCTTGGAGTCTGTGAGTCTGCTGCTGTTTTGTTCCTTCAATTTTGCTGCTTTGTTATACTCCACAAATGAGAGAAATCGTTTGGCACTTGTCTTTCTCCACCTGGCTTATTTCACTGAGCATAATATCCTCCAGCTCCATCCATGTTGTTGCAAATGGTAGGATTTGTTTCTTTCTTATGGCTGAATAGTATTCCATTGTGTATATGTACCACAACTTCTTTATCCATTCATCTACTGATGGACACTTAGCTTGCTTCCATATCTTGGCTATTGTAAATAGTGCTGTGATTAACACAGGGGTGCATATGTCTTTTTGAATCTGAGAAGTTGTATTCTTTGGGTAAATTCCAAGGAGTGGGATTCCCGGGTCAAATGGTATTTCTATTTTTAGTTTTTTGAGGAACCTCCATATTGCTTTCCACAGTGGTTGAACTAGCTTACATTCCCGCCAGCAGTGTAGGAGGGTTCCCCTTTCTCTGCATCCTCGCCAGCATTTGTTGTTCTTAGTCTTTTGGATGGTGGCCATCCTTACTGGTGTGAGGTGATATCTCATTGTGGTTTTAATTTGCATTTCCCTGATGATAAGTGATAAGGAGCATCTCTTCATGTGTATGTTGGCCATCTGAATTTCTTCTTTGGAGAATTGTCTCTTCATATACTCTGCCCATTTTTTAATCAGGTTATTGCTTTTTGGGTGTTGAGGCATGTGAGTTCTTTATATATTTTGGATGTTAACCCTTTATCGGATATGTCATTTATGAATATATTCTCCCATACTGTAGGATGCCTTTTTGTTCTGTTGATGGTGTCCTTTGCCATACACAGAAGCTTTTTAATTAGATATAGTTCCATGTGTTCATTTTTGCTTTTGTTCCCCTTGCTCAAGGAGATGTGTTCAGGAAGGAGTTGCTCATGCTTATATTCAGGAGATTTTTGCCTATGTTGTCTTCTAAGACTTTTATGGTTTCATGACTTACATTCATGTCTTTGATCCATTTTGAGTTTACTTTTGTGTATGGGGTTAAACAATAATCCAGTTTCATTCTCTTCCATGTAGCTGTCCAGTTTTGCCAACACCAGCTGCTGAAGAGGCTGTCATTTCCCCATTGTATGTCCATGGCTCCTTTATCATATATTAATTGACCATATATGCTTCAGGTTTATATCAGGGCTCTCTAGTCTGCTACATTGGTCTATGGGTCTGTTCTTGTGCCAGTACCAAATTGTCTTGATTACTCTGGCTTTGTAGTTGAGCTTGAAGCTGGGAACCTTTATCCCCCCAGCTTTATTTTTCCTTCTCAGGATTGCTTTGGCTATTCAGGGTCTTTTGTGGTTCCATATAAACTTTAGAATGATTTGCTCTAGTTCATTAAAGAATGCTGTTGGTATTTTGATAGGAGTTGCATTAAATCTGTAGATTGCTTTAGGCAGGATGGACATTTTGACAATATTAATTCTTCCTATCCATGAGCACAGGATGTGTTATTGGTATCTTCTTTAATTTCTCTCATAAGTGTCTTGTAGTTTTCAGGGTATAGGTCTTTCACTTCCTTGGTTAGGTTTATTCCTAGGTATTTTATTCTTTTTGATGAGATTGTTTTCCTGATTTCTGTTTTTGCTAGTTCACCGTTAGTGTTTAGGAATGCAACAGATTTCTGTGTATTAAATTTGTATCCCACACCTTTGCTGAATTCAGATATTAGATCTAGTAGTTTTGGAGTGGATTCTTTAGGGTTTTTTATGTACAATATCATGTCATCTGCAAACAGGGACAGTTTAACTTCTTCCTTGCCCATCTGGATGCCTTTTATTTCTTTGTGTTGTCTGATTGTCGTGGCTAGGACCTCCAGTACTATGTTGAATAAAAGTGGGGAGAGTGCGCATCCTTGTCTTGTTCCCGATCTTAAAGGAAAATCTTTCAGCTTCTCACTGTTAAGTATAATGCTGTCTGTGGGTTTGTCATACATGACCTTTATTATGTTGAGGTACTTGCTCTCTATACCCATTTTCTTGAGAGTTTTTATCATAAATGGGTGTTGAATTTTGTCAAATGCTTTTTCAGCATCTATGGAGATGATTGTGTGGTTTTTGTCCTTCTTTTTGTTGATGTGGTAGATGATATTGATGGATTTTCGAATGTTGTACCATCCTTGCATCCCTGGAATAAATCCTACTTGATCATGATGGGTGATCCTCCTGATGTATTTTTGAATTCTGTTTGCTAATATTTTGTTGAGTATTTTTGCATCTATGTTAATCAGGGATATTGGTCTGTAATTTTCTTTTTTTGTGGTGTCTTTGCCTGGTTTTGGTATTAGAGTGATGCTGGCTTCATAGAATGAGTTTGGAAGTATTCCCTCCTCTTCAATTTTTTGAAAACTTTAAGGAGGATATGTATTAGGTCTTAACTAAATGTTTGATAAAATTCAGCGGTAAAGCCATCTGTCTAGGGGTTTTGTTTTTAGGTAGTTTTTTGATTACCAATTCAATTTTGGTGCTGGTAATTGGTCTGTTCAGATTTTCTGTTTCTTTCTGGGTCAGCCTTGGAATGTATTTTTCTAGAAAGCTGTGCATTTCTTCTAGGTTATCCTGTTTGTTACCATATAAGTTTTCATTGTATTTCTTTGGTGTCCATAGTCATTTTTCCTTTCTCATTTTTGATTTTGTTTATGTGCGTAGACTCTTTTTCTTGATAAGTCTGGGTAGGGGTTTATCTATTTTGTTTATTTTCCTGCTTTCATTGATTCTTTCTATTGTTGTATTCTTCTCAATTTTATTTATTTCTGCTTTAATCTTTATTATGTCCCTCTTTCTACTGACTTTGGCCTCATTTGTTCTTCTTTTTCTAATTTTTGTTAATTGTGGGTTTAGACTGTTCATATGGGATTGTTCTTCTTTCATGAGGTGGGCCTATATTGCAGTATACTTTCCTCTTAGCATGGCCTTCACTGCATCCCATAGATTTTGCGGTGTTGTGTTATTGTTGTCATTTGTCTCCATATATTGCTTGATCTCTGTTTTAAATTGGTCATTGATCCATTGGTTATTTAGGAGCATGTTGTGAAGCCTCCATGTATTTGTGGGCTTTTTCATTTTCTTTGTGTAATTTATTTCTAGTTTCATACCTTTGTGGTCTGAGAAACTGGTTGGTACAATTCCAATCTTTTTGAATTTACTTAGGCACTTTTTGTGGCCTAGGATATGATCTGTTCTTGAAAATGATCCATGTGCACTTGAGAAGAATGTGTATGCTTCTGCTTTTAGGTATAGAGTTCTGTAGATGTCTGTTAGGTCCATCAATTCTAATGTGTTCTTCAGTGCTACTGTCTTCTTACTTATTTTCTGTCTGGTTGATCTATTCTTTGGAGTGAGTGGTGTGTTGAAGTCTCCTAGAATGAATGTATTGCATTCTATTTCCCCTTTTAATTCTGTTAGTATTTGTTTCACATATGTAGGTGCTCCTGTGTTGGGTGCATAGATATTTATAATGGTTATATCTTCTTGTTGGACTGACCCCTTTATCATTATGTAATGTTCTTCTTTGTCTCTTGTGACTTTCTTTGTTTTGAAGTCTATTTTGTCTGATACAAGTACTGCAACTCCTGCTTTTTTCTTCCTATTAGTTACATGAAATATCTTTTTCCATCCCTTCACTTTTAGTCTGTGTATGTCTTTGGGTTTGAAGTGAGTCTCTTGTAGGCAGCATATAGATGGGTCTTGTTTTTTTATCCATTCATTGACTCTATGTCTTTTGATTGGTGCATTCAGGCCATTTACATTTAGGGTGATTATCGATTGGTATGTACTTATTGCCATTGCAGGCTTTAGATTCATGGTTTGTGAGCCAGGTGTGGCCTGCTGGGAGAATGGCTCAGTAGGCTATGTATCATGGAGGGTGTCCTTGGAGCTCTGTAGCCAGCCAGGGAGCTGGAGCTACTGAAGACTCTGAAAGTTCCCAGCCTGCTGGGCATAGTGCACCCGGACAATTTTGTCTACCTGTCCTGTCTCCTGAGCAGTAAGCTCTGTGCAATCCTTGCCCCTTTAGCAGCCCTCTTGCTGTTAGGGAGTCTCTCAGACTGCCCACGTTTCTTTTGTCCCTGAGCAGCCGGATATGGATCTCTGCTTTCCACAAGCAGCTGGAATCTCAGTCTCTCCCGGTATTCTGCCTGTCTTAGCTTTCCAACACCCTAATCACAAGAGTCCCATGAAAACATCATGAAATGTAGGTTTGTGCTCCCAGATCAGATCTCCGGAGTTAGGTATTCAGCAGTCCCAGGTCTCTGCTCCCTCCCTGCTCTGTTTCTCTTCCTCACGCTGGTGAGCTGGGGTGAAGGAAGGGCTTGGGTCCTGCCGGTCCACAGCTTTGGTACGTTACCCTGTTCCGTGATGTTTATTCTTTTTCTCCAGGTGTATGCAGTTTGGCTCAGTCCTCTTTCCTGTTGCTCTTTCAGCATTAATTGTATAATTATATTTTCATATTATATGCAGTTTTAGGAGGAACCCTCTGTCTCACCTCTCATGCCACCATCTTTAGTCCAATCCCACTTACTATAATGTACTTTGTGCTAATTTTCTTTGTTGTATACCAAGGTTATAAAGATGATTAAAACTTCACACTACTCATCACAAACTTTACAGTCTGGTCAGGTGGGAGAATATATATGCAAGTCATTTTTTAAAGTAAGAGTTACTATTAGTATGAATAAAATGCTTTGCTCTATGTAGGCTTGCTCGGTTGATTTCACCTTTTTAATTGGCATGCTGTATAATAACTGCTATTTGTTCTTCAGATGAGAAAAGTGTAACATTGACAGTAGATCGTTTTGATCCTGGTCGAGAAGTACCTGAGTGCTTAGAAAGAACTCCTACTGCTTCTCTTCCTGGGGACTTTGTGATTCCATGCAAAATTCATACTCAAGGACTTTGTTCAAGAGAAATAATAGTTCACAATGCAGATGACTTTAATTCAGCTTTTAAGGTGAGATTTGTTGAAAACTTGATTATTTTTAATTCAACACAAGAATCAAAACTGTGTACTATTTTGTATTTTGATAAACTTATATTTAATAAGTATTCATAACAATTTCTGATTGAGTGATTGTTGACCTAAAAGGCAATTAAAATGTGGTTTCTGAGTTCAGATAATCCAAATAGATAAAACATGGGTAGCATTTCAAAGAGGAAGCAGTGCAACCAAGTATAGCAAAGTACAGGATGTGCCCAGTGACAGTAAGGGTGCTGGATTTGTGGGCAATCAGACTGCAGTATTAGTTTTGCCAGATTCGAGAGAGCCTGGTCTGGCAGACTCAGGAATATGAGCTTTGTCAGATGGGCCATGTAGAGTTTCTGAGAAGAGGAAATACTGTTAAATCAGGGATAGTTAATTTGATAAGGCAGGCTAACTGAAGTCAGAAAGAGTAGTTAGGCCATTGCAGTAGTCAGGTGTGCCTTAGAAAGGGTGTGTTAGCCTGTAGTAGGGTGTTGGCAGTGAGAATAGAAAGGACACAGTGGGCATGAGCAGCTGCAGAGAAAGAACTAATTTGACAATTTGCGGCAATAAGGAAAGAAAGAGGAATGGACATCAGATTCTCTGAGACTGAGTCAGAGTTAATTTATGTCCATTTTTTCCCGTGAAATAAGTATTTATTAGAAGTGACATCCTCCAATAAGAATTTGAAACGCTGCTGATATATCTAAGTTGAAAATATGTGATGGAGCTTAATACAGTAAATCTTATTTGCTTTAACATAGTCATTCATGTAAACTTGTAGTCTCATGGAAGACATGATTTGAAATGTTAGAATTAGAAATTGTTTAATATTATTAGTGTAAGATATGTATGTGTATATGCAGCAGTATGAAATAAGACCTTTGGAGATATGGATAAATTTCAGAGTTTTAAAATAATTGTATAATATTTGATTCCTCAGGCTCTGCAGCACCATGTATGCAGCAAAGATTCCTTGGATTGTGGTAAACTGCTTTCGCTAAGAGGCCATATCACTTGCAGGGAGAGTTTGGACAATGTGGATTTTGACTTACACTGGGCAGCAGTAACTCTAGCAAATACCTTTAAATGCACACCTGTGAAGCCCCTCCCCATTATTCCAACAGCTCTGGCGAGAAACTTGAGCAGTAGCCTGAATATTTCTCAAGTTCAAGGTACCTATAAATATGGGTAAGTAAAGGATCTATTAACCCCAAATTTTAAATATTGGTCACATTAGTATATTTTTATGGTATTTTGTAGTCAGTTTACATGCCAGAGATATGTGGTGGCAAGAAAAAGAACCAGGGAAAGTGAAAAATGAAAAAGTTTTCCTGAATATTGTTTTCTTTCAAAGAGTTGTGCCAACCACTCCAAGAAAAATTAATGGTAAAAATTAGGTTAAAATTGGTTGTATTTTGTGATTTGAAAATTTAAGGAGAAATTATCCTTTCTGTCGTTTTTGTCCTTTGTATTTTGCCTAGGTTTTAGGTTGTCATCTTTCTGTCCCATTTTTTTTTTTAACTATAATCTGACTATGAGCCTAACACAGGCTGGAGAACTTATTTATAACATGCAGTTTTAATTAGGAATAATGAGCACTGCAGATAGAGAAAAGAGATAATTAAATGTTTATAGTACCCTTGCTTACCAAACTGTCAATGACTTGAGGGTGGAGTTTCCCCACATAGCTACAGTAGCATCCTCTCCAGCTTCGTATCACCACTCTTAGTTTCTTAGGAAACACAAGCCAAATTGCATGCTTTCTGATACTCAGCAGGGCTGCTTCCCTGAATCCTTGTCCACTTTCTTTATCCATTGTCTACTGATCTAGGTCAGATAATGTAATAAGCACCGCTGCTTTAAAGTCTAAGCAGTTCACTTCTGGCTTCCTTTCCCACTGACCCCACCCTAGTTCCTGTTAGGTCTCTGGAGCCAAAAATATTTGCCAAGGTACACTCAACTCCAAGTCTTAATCTCTAAAAATGCCTCTTCAAAAGAGGGTAAGAAAAGAGGGGTTTTCTTTTCAAAAGTGTCCCTTGAATAGCAAGAAATTTCCCATTTTAAATCCCACATGCTGGCCAGAGCACCTTTCTTGTTGGAGTGCACAAAGGGAAGTGTTGGTATATTCCAAAATCATGGTATAGTCAAAGGTGATAATGATAAAAAACAGTGTTTGCATTGAGTGGAACATTTAATTCTCTTGGAGAAATAAAGTGCTTCTCAACTGGGACATGGGAATTTGTGTTAAAATTAACCAAAAGTTAATTTTTTTTGCCTAGAACCTATTCCTATCTATTAGTGTAGCATGCATTCACCTTTCTTTGAGTTACTCTCCTGTGACTCTTTGGCATGGTAGTAGTAAACCAGGATGTTCAATATTCTATCTAATCACTTATATTCCTTTTGCCCCTTCTTACCCAAAATTATTTAATTTGTGGTATTTCCACTTTTTTTGACCACATTAATTTGTTTACCCTAATATTTATTGGGATCTGTTATGGAACAAGCATTGTGTTAGACACTGGAATTAAATAGTTAAAAACCCATACTTACTCTCCATGGTGTATTTTAACATATAAACGTGATATGGGTAAACTTAATTGGGGTTTATTTACAGTGCAGGGAAAGCAGGAAAGTGTCTCCAAATTGCCTGGGAAAATCATGGAATGCCTGAGCTGGTTCTTTTAAAGAATCAGAATTTATCAGGTGGTCAGAGCAGCAGAGCTTTGAAAACAGGCGTGTCATTGCTGATACATAAATCTGCCAACTCAGGCTTAACCATCTTGTCACATAGCCTGATAATCATAAATTCATTATCTTTGTGTTTTAGGGTTCTTATAGCAATAAATCATACCCTCAGTAGTACTATCAGAACTTTAAATCATAAATGGCACTGTTTTTATTTTTGTGTTTTAAAGTCATAACAAAATTAACTCTTCACAGTTGTATGAATAGCTAGTTATTCATATCTTAAAACTGTCAGTAAATATGATAATAAAGTATAAATGTAGTACAATGTCCTTTTAGGGAAAAGCGAGCTTTTGGGTTCTATCATGATGGCTCCAAAGTTCTTTGATAGTGGTTGTAGGAACATAGTACATGGAAAGTTGAATATACCACACTTAATTCAGCCTCCTTCAGTGAGAAGTTTTATCTGTTGCAGGCTTGTCAAGTCACCTGGTTGCTTGAACACTTCCTGTCATAGGAAAACCACTTTCTCAAGAAAACCTATGGTTCTGAAATCGTCAGCCTTTATTTTAATACTTTTGATTAAAATAAGTTGACATTTTTAGAGCAAAACTTTTTTTAAAGATGTATAATTTTCAATGACCATTTTAATAGACATTTAAAGATATACTAAATCTCTTCAACCTCATCTTCTTGCTGGAGTATTTTCTTACACTTTGAACTGTTTTCTTTGTGTGCATGTGTGTGTAAAAGAAAATACTCATTGAATCATGTCTCCTGCCTGAAATAATGCTTCTTCAAGCAGTCAGGTTATCTTTTAGGTAGAAACTACATAATTTCAACTGTTTATACATGAATATCTTTTGTTTAGGTATCTTACCATGGATGAAAAACGCAAATTGTTACTTTTGCTGGACTCTGATCCCAAGGTTTATTCTCTACCATTAGTGGGAATGTAAGTGTTGCATTATTTATAAAAATGTTTTCACATGGGGAAGATGGATGGGAAGGGAGGGATAAGGGGGAAAAAGGGGCATTACGATTAGCAGATGTAATGTTGGGAGGGCACGGGGAGGGCTGTACAACTCAGAGAAGACAAGTAGTGATTCTGTAGCATCTCACTATGCTGATGGACAGTGATTATAATGGGGTTGGTGGGGGGACCTAATGAAGGGGGTACTTTAATAACCATAATATTGCACATGTAATTGTAGATTAATGATACCAAAATAAATTATAAAAAAAAAAGAAAAAACGTTTTCACAACATATGTATGCAAATTCATGTGGATAGCATATGAATCACTTGTATTGTAAATATGTAACAAATACTTAGATACCCTGATACAGCCACAAAGGCCATGAATCTTAAGCTCTCTTATTTTAATAGCAGAATCAGTTGAGACAAGATTTTGCCCAACTCTCAGAACTCCAGTATGTAAAACAGATACAGTTGAATTCTGGTTGAAGTTGAAGCCTTAGAGCCTCCTTTCTTTAACCTTCTTCATTACTCCCTGTCCTTAAGATACCTTCAAGAACCCAGGGCTTAGAATAACCGTTCAAAATTCACTGCCAGGCAATTTTGCAGAAATTTCCCTTTAGTGATAATGGCTTTCTCTTTAAAATTAGTGGTTAATGACATTTTAAAAGATTATTCAGAAAGAAATTTGTATTTATTCAGTATTTATTGAGTATTTACCCTATGCATAGTATTATGTTTGGTACTCCTTTGGGATTTAAAGCTCAAGGAATTTATAATCAAGGAGAGGAGATAATATTCAAATATTCACACATAGAAAGATAGATAATAAAGAAGTACTGGTGACCTTTGGACAACATGGGTTTGAACTATGTAGTTCTCTTATATGAGGACTTTTTCAATAAATATATTGGGAAATTTTTTGAAGATTTGCAATAATTTGGAAAAACATTTTTTTCTGTAGCTTATTTTATTGTAAGAATACAATATATAATACATATAATATACAAAGTGTGTGTTGATTGACTCTGTTTTCGATAGGGCTTCTGGTCAGTAGGTTATTAAGTTTTTGAGGAGTCAAAAGTTATATGTGGATTTTCAGCTGTGCAGGGGGTTAGCTCCTGTAAAATTTGCATTGTTCAGGGTCAACTGTATATGACTTACTGTGAAATGAACAATATAGACAGTACTGTTAGTATTTATAAGAGAGATGGTAGGGGACATTTGTCCTAGAGAGGGCAAACTTGATATGGTCCTTTGTTTGGATAAGAGAAGGGAAGTTTGGTGGGGCAGGGAACCTATTTGAGAGAATAGTATTTGCAAAGTTAAGTGAGAATGCACAAATGTTCTGTGACTATGAGATCTACCTACAGTCTGTTTGCTATGGTCCTGGTATTGATGCTAAGTGAGTATCTATTAAGAGCCTTCTGTGCTTCAGACTTTATATGTTACAGCATTTAATCCTTTCAATAACTGTAGAGTTAGGCAGCTAACTGTATTCTCCCCTAATTCAACCCCTAATTGATTCTAATTGATTTCTTCTTTTTTGAGCATTAAGTTTATTTGGAGAATAAAGTTCAGAGAAACACAAGGGTATACACCTGAGAGTTGGAGCAGCAGATCCAGAGGGGGTTGCCTAATTGATTTTTGCTTTCATGCCTATTGTTAACCATTTTCTGTCCCACCATTTTCCTATCATCTCAGGTGGAATAGGACAGAGAAAGCACACTCTATATGTATATATCTATATCTTTCTATATATTCTCCCTCTTAATTATCTGCATCATCTAATGTTCATAGTTTCTTATGTATGAGCCCTTTGATGCATTGCTGGTGAAGGCCAAGAATCTCTGCCACATTACCTTGATTTATAAGTGACAATAGTTTTTAATTTTTATTTTTCCTTTTAGTTGGCTATCTGGAATTATACACATCTATAGTCCTCAGGTATGGGCTTGCTGCTTACGATACATGTTCAGTTCTACCATTCAGGAAAGGCAAGTGATATTTTCTTCTTTAGTATTTTATTTTGATGTTTTCCCCTGTTCATATTTAATTGGTCTCATTTAAAATTCATGCAATGCCTTAACCTTATATGGTAGTTACAAACCAGAAGAACAAGCACACTAAGAAAAACAAACCATATATTAAATGGGAATAAAACCAGACTAAAAGCTGAGGTTTTTAGGAGTGGGAAGTAACCCTAGAGATCATCCACTTAGCATCTTATTTTATAGAGAAATTAATTTTCAGAAGTGACCTAAAGATGTGTTTAAATTTGTTACCTTATAAGTGTTTTATTAAATTACACAGTGCTAGTACTAGTATTCTGAGATAAACATTTGAGATGAGATGTTTAATTTTCTTCCTGGAACTAAAGCACAGGCATCAGAACTAATAGGAAAACTTTATTTCTAACCTGAACTCCTGATTTAATTTTGTTAATTTTGTATGTGATACCATGATACCACTGTTTGCCTCTTAGCTTCTTCATCTATTAAATGCAAATTCCAAGGTCTGTTTTCTGCCCATGTTGGGTGGCTATAATACATTTTTTAAAAAGCTTTATTGAAAAGGCAGTACAAGTACATGACAATAAACCAGACATACATAAAGATGCATAATAAAAATAAGTTGCTCTTCCATCCCATTTCCTCAGACCCTACCCCAGAGAATCACTGTTAAAAGGAATCCTGTGCCTTCTTCCTAAAGTATCAATGGATAGACAAATATCACCCTCCCTTGGCCTATAAAAATTAAATCACAAATACGAGCATACTGTTCTTCCTTTTTAATATGTAGCTTTTTTCTCTATATCATTATATCTGGAGATCATTATATCTTGGCATCTGTAGATTTAATATACACATTTTACAACCGGATAGTAAACAATATATACACTATGTTAAAAACTAGTCCTTTTGCTTTTGCAGACAATTTTGTGTATATATCTTTGCATATACTAGTATATTTGTATATCTATATTTGTAAAATAAATTCCTAAAGGTGGTTTCTCTGGGTCAAATAGTATATAATTTTAAATTTTGGTAGATATTGCCAGATTACCCTTCAAAGACTGACAATTTATAATCCTCCCAGTGTTTGAGAGTGTGTTTTCTCCATCCCTTCACTAACACTATGGACAAATATTTATTGAGCACCTACTATGTACCAAGCCACTGTTCATGATACTGGGGACAAGTAGTAAACAAAGATCCTGCAGAGATAAGCAGTAAGAGAACAAATAAGTAAAATAAATAATTTATAAGATGATGAGTGCTGTGAAGAAAAATAAGCAGGAGAGGTGGATGTTGTTTCTGGATGGTAGTGGCAGGTGGAGAGTTGTAGTTTTAAATAAGATAGTCGAGGAGACAAAGGTTTGAGATGAGGGAGTAAGCCATGTGACTGTCTGGGGCAGTGTCCTAGGCAGATGCATTAGTACAAAGGCTGTGGGTGAAAGACCACTTTGCATCGTCAAGGAACAGCAAGGAGACCAGTGTGGCTGGAGAAGAATGAGGAAAGGGAAGAGTAGGAGCAAGACCTCAGCAAGGTAACTGGAAGGCCTTTATTAAGCTTTTGATTTTTGCAGATCTGATAGATGAAAAATGATCTTTTCCAATGTTTTATAACCTCATCTGGGAACTCCTATGCATGTCTGTTGCCATTATTCTATTGGGTTGGACATCTTTTTCACATTGCTTTGTAGGCTCTCTCTCACTATTTCTCTCTATACAAATATATAATACATAAAATATATATAGATATATCTATAAAAATATGTGTATATATATGGCAAATGTTTCATATATATATGTATATATAATGAAAATATGTACATATGTATATGTATAGCAGATTTTTTTTCCTCTGGGTGATCATTTCATTTAACTGGTTAATGATATTTTTCCTAAATAGGATTTTTTAAAAGTCAGATTTATCAATCTATTTTCCTATCTTGCTAAGGATTTGCCCACTCCAGGAGTATTTATTGAAATTTTAAAAATCTCTTGTATGTTTTTCAGATGCTTTTACAGTTTATTTCAACTTTACAAGACAATTAGTTGTATTTTCAATAAAACACTATTTATTTTAGTATGTTTGTATAACTAAGTATTATCAGTTACTGGTCTTGCTTTAACTACTTATTGACTCTAAATACTCGGTAAAATTAATTTGGAAGCTCTCTCTGTTAGTCTGTGTTCAGTCTGAAGCATCAGGCAATTTCTTTGATACCTGAACTCTTTAATTACTGCCAACCCTTTGAACCAGAGAGAAATCAGCACTGCCTTGCATAGCTTAGGTTGGTACATCAACAGCATTCGGAGTAGTAGTCCTGTCAGACTCCAGAGAGAGGAATTGAGCAGAATAGACATTCTGCCACCCCAACTTCCGCTGTTTTTTTGTTTTGTTTTTTAATAGTATAATATATCCCCAAATTATTTTTCATTCAGCATTTTACAAAGTAAAGGCAACTACTAAAAGTATTTTTAAATACAGATTTACCCTCCTAACTGAAAGAAGAGTGTTCCTGTGAAACTGTCATAGGCCAAAATAGCATAAAATGAAGGAATAGTTACCATTAATTTATATGGAGAATTCTTGAGCATTCCCAGACCCAAAAAATAACCTCTCTTAGGCTTTTCTGATACCTTAGGACACATCTTGCTAATGACGCACAAAATAAATGGAGATAACCACAGATGCTCACAGATAGTTCAAAAGTATGGCAGCTTGATGCTGAGTGTAGTTCCCAGGGAAAGAGCTTTACGGTGCCACTCTTGCCACTCAGGGTGCCTGCTGCCTCTCTAAAGGCTTAGTGCAACACAAATGCAAAAATGCGTAGGTCTTTCATAAAAGCAAAGTGGCATAACTCAAACTTTCAAAAAACGGGGGGATACCTGTGATTGGTTTTAGTATCTAGCTTAAGGACTCTTGATGACTTTACAAATATTTGTTGAGTCATATAGTGAATAATAAAATGAATGTTCACTTTTACCAGTGTTTATAATAATGAAATATTGTAAATATCCATTTTTAGAAGTCTAGGTGAGTCAATAGTGGCACATCTATAAATTGTGTAATACTGGATAGTCACTAAAAAAATAAGGAGGTCTGAGGTATAATAGAGAATGTGACATGGAAAGATATCAAAGGTAGTCAAATAAAAAATAGCAATTGCAAATAATGTGTATAGTATGGCCTCATTTTTGTTATATTGTGTAAAATGTGTATGTCTAGGGGGAAAATTCTGGAAGTATATACACTAAACTGGAGAGTAGGGTGAGGTGGTTTTCATTTTCTATTTTATGCATTTCCTGTTTTGTTTGAAGTTTTTACAAGGAATATGTATTTTATAATAAAATGCATTTTAAAAATTAAAAATCAGTAACAATAGAAAGTAAACATAAATCTGCTTCCCAGTTTTCTTCTAAAAATTGATCTGTTTAGTCAAATCTATTTACTACATTCAGAGATTCTTTGTATACTCATACTTCTTTGAGTGTATTCTTGCTAACCTTAGCAAATTTTAATTAAATGGCATTTTTTCATCTAGGGTTTTTTCAGAAACTGGAAATTTCATTATAGTTCTCTATTCTGTGACACATAAAGATCCTGAGTTTTATGAATGCCTCCCTTGCGATGGCAGGTTACCTGACCTTCGATTCCAGCTGCTAACCAGCAAGGAAACATTACATCTTTTTAAAGTAAGTGATTTGATTACCTAGTGCATTAATGACTATTTAGGGTTGCACGTTGACAGCTTAAGCCCAGTGGTCTTTACTCTTTAAAATAGTAACTCAAACTATTAGGCTTTGTTTATTAATTAACTTTATTCATTTATGGTTAATTTTGTTTTGTAAATTTTAGACCCATCTCTCCAGAACCAAATTATAATACAGGATCAAAGGTTATCCATAGAATAACTTGCCCATTCTAACACTTAAGAATACATCAAGAATGTATATGTTGCATCTTTCATGGTATTGAGTTAATTTGTGATCTTGGTGTTTTCTTTGCCCTGTTATTTTTTTAAATGTATGGGTATAACAAATGGTTTCTCACATTTAAAAGTCAGTGTTTATAATATATAACCCTAGTAATCAGAGTAGATTGTTGCTCTATCTAATGATATATATAAAAATACACCTAGGTGATGGCCATAGAAAAAGTAGATCTTTAAGATTCAAGATGGCAGCATGAGAGGTGGGAAAGGAAAATCCTCCCAAAACCACAGATAGCATGAAAATACAGTTATTACAACTAACTCTAAAACAGCAGCAGGAAAGAAGGCTGCACCAGACTGCATGCAGACCTCACAAACAGAGCAGACCTCACAAAACAGGGTAACGTGCGAAAGCCTTGATCCAGCAGGACCCGAGCCTTTCTGCCACCCCAGCTCACCAGCGGAAGAAAGAGAAACAGAGCAGGGGAGGGGGTGGAAGCCTGGGACTGCTGAACACCTAGCCCTGGAGATCTCCTTTGCAAGCAGAAATCTACATTGTGTGGTGCTCTGAAGGATGGACAGCTGGGACAGGCAGCGTGCTTGAGAGACACATTCTGGCCATGTGTGAAGGACAGGATCTAAACCCGGCCGCTCTGAGAAAAGGGAAAGGCAGGCGGTCTGAGAGGCTGCCTAGCAGCGAGAGGGCTGCTGAAGGCGCAGAATTTGCATGGAGCTTGCTGCATGGGAGAAGGGATAGGGGGACAAGGTGGTGTGGGCACACTCTGTCCAGCAGATTGGGAACTTTGGGGAGCTTCAGGGGCTCCACCACCGTGGCTGGCTACTCAGCTCCGAGGCCTCCCACTGTGATATGCAGCCTGCTGAGCCTTCCTCCTGGCCTGACAGCACCGGCTTGCAAACTGACAGTCACTGCTCTGGCATCAGGCCAGCCAGAGAGGCCTAACCTACAGCTACGGACGCCAAGTACACAGGCTTACACCTGTGTGCTCGGCCCACTGGCTGTGACACTGGAGACAGACAGGGCAGACGGGAATCAGGAAACAGATCTTTCCTCCGCCCAGGCACCAGCTCTGCCCCCCTACGACCCCAACCTCACTCTAGGGTCTGAGCAGCTCCAGACACTTGAGCTTCTGGGCAATAGAGGGAACCATACAGAAATATGAAACGTCGAAAGAACATGGTACAGACCAAAATCTCACAAACCCCAGAAGAAGGGCCAAATGAAACTGAACTCACCAATCTTCCTGAAAGGGAGTTCAAAATAAAAATCATAAACATGCTTATGGAGGTACAGAAAAATGTTCAAGAACTCAGGAATGAATTTTAAGATGGAGATTCAATCATTAAGAAATTCCCTATCTGAAATGAAACATACAATGCAGGGATTTAAAAGCAGATTAGATGTAGTAGAAGAGATGGTAAATGGAATAGAAATTAGAGAAGAGGAATACAAAGAAGCTGAGGCACACAGAGAAAAAAGAATCTCTAAGAATGAAAGAATATTGAGAGAACTGTGTGACCAATCCAAACGGAACAATATTGGCATAATAGGGGTACCAGAAGAAGAAGAGAGAAAAAGTGATACAAAGTGTCACTGAGGAGGTAATTGCTGAAAACTTCCCCAATCTGGGGAAGGAGATAGTCTCTCAAATCATGGAGGTGCACAGATCTCCCAACACAAGGGACACAAGGAAGACAACATCAAGGCATATAATAATTTAAATGGCAAAGATCAAGGATAAAGACAGACTATTAAAACCAGCCACAGAGAGAAATAAGATCACATACAGAGGAAAGCCCATCAGGCTATCATCAGACTTCTCAACAGAAACCTTACAGGCCAGAAGGGAGTGACATGATATATTTAATGCAATGAGGCAGGAGGGCCTTGAACCAAGAATACTCTACCCAGCAAGGTTATCACTTAAATTTGAAGTAGGGATTAAACAATTTTAAGATAAGCAAAAGCTGAGAGAATTTACCTCCCACAAACCACCTCTGCAGTGCATTTTCGAGGGACTCCTACAGATGGAAGTGTTCCTAAGGCTAAGTTGATGTCACCCAAGGTCTAGACAAAGAGTAAAGAATATGATTCATAACATACAAAGAATGGAGGAGAAAGAAATAGGAGAAAAAAAAAAGAAGCTTTAGGTTGTTTTTGGTATGGCATACGAACTGAGTTAAATTAGACTGTTAGATAGTAAGGGAATGACCCTTGAACCTTTGGTAACCACAAATCTAAAGTCTGCAATGGCAATAAGTACATAACTACCAATAATCACCCTAAATGTAAATGGTCTGAATGCACCAATCAAAAGACGTAGAGTCACTGAATGGATAAAAAAAACAAGACCCATCTATATGCTGCCTACAAGAGACTCACTTCAAACGCAAAGACACAGACTGAAAGTAAAGGGATGGAAAAAGATATTTCATGCAACTAATAGGAAGAAAAAAGCAGGAGTTGCAGTACTTGTATCAGACAAAATAGACTTCAAAACAAAGAAAGTCACAAGAGACAAAGAAGGACATTACATAATGATAAAAGGGTCAGTCCAACAAGAGGATATAACTATTATAAACATCTATGCACCCAACACAGGATCACCTACATATGTGAAACAAATACTAGCAGAATTAAAAGGGGAAATAGAATGCAATGCATTCATTCTAGGAGACTTCAACACACCACTCACTCCAAAGAACAGATCAACCAGACAGAAAATAAGTAAGAAGACAGAAGCACTGAAGAACACATTAGAATCGATTGTCCTAACAGACATCTACAGAACTCTACACCTAAAAGCAGAAGCATACACATTCTTCTCAAGTGCACATGGATCATTTTCAAGAACAGATCATATCCTAGGCCACAAAAAGTGCCTAAGTAAATTCAAAAAGATTGGAATTGTACCAACCAGTTTCTCAGACCACAAAGGTATGAAACTAGAAATAAATTACTCAAAGAAAACAAAAAAGCCCACAAACACATGGAGGCTTCACATCATGCTCCTAAATAACCAATGGATCAATGACCAAATTAAAACAGAGATCGAGCAATATATGGAGACAAATGACAACATTAATTCAACACCGCAAAATCTGTGGAACGCAGTGAAGGCCTTGCTAAGAGGGAAATATATTGGAATAGCAGGCCTACCTCAGGAAAGAAGACCAATCCCAAACGAACAGTCTAAACTCACAATTAATGAACGTAGAAAAGGAAGAACAAACGAGGCCCAAAGTCGGTAGAAGTAGGGACATAATAAAGATTAAAGCAGAAATAAATCAAATTGAGAAGAATAAAACAATAAAAAGAATCAATGAAAGCAGAAGCTAGTTCTTTGAGAAAATAAACAAAATAGATAAACCCTTAGCCAGACTTATCAAGAAAAAAGGAGAGTCTACACACATAAACAGAATCAGAAATGAGAAAGGAAAAAGTCACTATGGACACCACAGAAATACAAAGAATGATGAGAGAATACTAGGAAAAATTATGTGGTAACAAACTGGATAACCTAGAAGAAATGGACAACTTTCTAGAAAAATACAACCTTCCAAGGCTGACCCAGGAAGAAAGAGAAAATCTGAATAGACCAATTACCAGCAGAAAAATCGAATTGGTAATCAAAAAACTACCTAAGAACAGAACCCCTGGACCAGATGGTCTCACTGATGAATTTTATCAAACATTTAGTGAAGACCTGATACCCGTCCTCCCTAAAGTTTTCCAAAAAGTCGAAAGGAGGGAACACTCCCAAACTCATTCTACGAGACCAACATCACTCTAATACCAAAACCAGGCAAAGACACTGCAGAAAAAGAAAATTACAGACCAATATCCCTGATGAACATAGATGCAAAAAATACTCAACAAAATATTAACAAACCGAATTCAAAAGTACATCAAAAAGATCATCCATCATGATCAAGTGGGGTTCATCCCAGGGATGCAAGGATGGTACAACATTCCAAAATCCATCAACATCATCCACTACATCAACACAAAGAAGGACAAAAACCACATGATCGTCTCCATAGATGCTGAGAAAGTATTCGACAAAATTCAACATCCATTCATGAGAAAAACTCTCAACAAAGTGGGTATAGAGGACAAGTACCTCAACATAATAAAGGCCATATATGACAAACCCACGGCCAACATTATACTTAACAGTGAGAAGCTGAAACCCTTTCCTTTAAGATCAGGAACAAGACAAGGATGCCCACTCTCCCCACTTTTATTCAGCATAGTTCTTGAGGTCCTACCCATGACAATCAGACAACACAAATAAATAAAAGGCATCCAGATTGGTAAGGAAGAAGTCAAACTGTCCCTGTTTGCAGATGACATGATAGTGTACGTAAAAACCCCTAAAGAGTCCACTCCAAAACTACTAGATCTAATATCTGAATTCAGTAAAGTTGCGGGGTACCAAATTAATACACAGAAATCTGTTGCATTCCTATACACTAACAGTGAACTAGTAGAAAGAGAAATCAGGAAAACAATTCCATTCACAATTGCATCAAAAAGAATAAAATACCTAGGAATAAACCTAACAATGAAAGTGAAAGACTTATACTCTGAAAACTACAAGACACTCATGAGAGAAATTAAGGAAGAAACCAATAAATGGAAACACAGCCTGTGCTCATGAATAGGAAGAATTAATGTCAAAATGGCCATCCTGCCTAAAGCAATCTACAGATTCAGTGCAATTCCTATCAAAATACCAACAGCATTCTTTAATGAACTAGAGCAAATCATTCTAAAATTCATATGGAACCACAAAAGATCCCGAATAGTCAAAACAATCCTGAGAAGGAAGAATAAAGTGGGGGGAATCATGCTCCCTGACTTCAAGCTCTACTACAAAGCCACAGTAATCAAGACAGTTTGGTACTGTTGCAAGAAAAGACCTACAGACCGATGGAACAGAGTAGAGAGCCCAGATATAAATCCAAGCACATGTGGTCAATTAATATACCATAAAGGAACCATGGATATACAATGGGGAAATGACAGCCTCTTCAGCAGCTGGTGTTGGAAAAACTGGACAGCTACATGTAAGACAATGAAACTGGACTACTGTCTAACCCCATACACAAAAGTAAACTCAAAATGGATCAAAGACCTGAATGTAAGTCATGAAACCATAAAACTCTTAGAAAAAAACATAGGCAAAAATCTCTTGAATATAAACATGAGCAACTTCTTCAGGAACATATCTCCCCGGGCAAGGGAAACCAAAGCAAAAATGAACAAGTGGGACTATATCAAGCTGAAAAGCTTCTGTACAGCAAAGGACACCATCAGTAAAACAAAAAGAGATCCTACAGTATGGGAGAATATATTCATAAATGACATATCCAATAAGGGGTTGACATCCAAAATATATAAAGAACTCATGCACCTCAACAAACAAAAAGCAAATCATCCAATTAAGAAATGGGCAGAGGACATGAATAGACACGTCTCTAAAGAAGCAATTTAGATGGCCTACAGGTGCATGAAAAGATGCTCCACATCGCTAATCATCAGAGAAATGCAAATTAAAACCACAATGAGATATCACCTCACACCAGTAAGGATGGCCAACATCCAAAACACAAACATCAACAAATGTTGGTGAGGATGTGGAGAAAGGGAACCCTCCTACACTGCTGCTGGGAATGCAAATTAGTCAACCATTGTGGAAAGCAGTATGGAGGTTCCTCACAAAACTGAAAATAGAAATACCATTTGACCCAGGAATTCCACTCCTAGGAATTTACCCTAAGAATGCAGCAGCCCAGTTTGTAAAAGACATATGCACCCCTATGTTTATCGCAGTACAATTTACAATAGCCAATAAATGGAGGCAACCTAAGTGTCCATCAGTAGATGAATGGATAAATAAGAGGTGGTACATATACAGAACGGAATATTTTTCAGCCATAAGAAGAAAACAAATCCTACCATTTGCAACAACATGGATGGAGCTAGAGGGTATTATGCTCAGTGAAATAAACCATGTCAGAGAAAGACAGATATCAAATGATTTCACTCATCTGTGGAGTACAATAATAAAGAAAAAAATCTGAAGGAACAAAACAGCAGCAGACTCACAGAACCCAAGAATGGACTAACAGTTACCAAAGGGAAAGGGACTGGGGAAGATGGGTGGGAAGGGAGGGATAAGAGGGATAAAGGGCTCTTACAATTAGCACACATAATGTAGCCGGGTGGTATACAGGGAAGGCAGGATAACACAGAGAAGACAGTTAGTGATTCTATAGCATCTTACTACACTGACGGACAGTGACTGTAATGGGGTATGTGGTGGGGACTTGATAATAAGGGGGAGTCTAATAACCATAATGTTGCTCATGTAATTGTACATCAATAATAGCAAAGGGAAAAAAAAGGAAAAAAGAAAAAGTAGATCTTTGAAACCACAAGTGTCATTAGGTAAAAATGATCAGACTATTTTTCAGTAAAATGATTAATTGTCCTATGTCTCAGACCAATCATAAAAAAATCGTATTGTATTACAAAAATAATGAATTCCTCTAAATAGTCATTTGTTTCCACTCCTTATTTTGTGCCCTCTTTAATTTCATTTATAGGTTCTATCAGTTCATGAATCAAGTGTTTGTATTTTAATTATAATCTTTAATGATGTCTAATAATGAATTTCCATTTTAGGGACATGTCATTTACTCAGTTTATTCTTTAGATCATATTCTCAGTACAAAGTTACTATTTTAACTGAATCTCTATTTAGTGAGTGAGTTACGTAATGCAGGTAATTAAGTTTTCACTTCCATTTATGTAGCACTTTCATTATGTACATATTTCATGTGTAGCATATGATAGTTCTACTTTATAGATCTATCATATGACCCAGCAATTCCATTCTGGGTATTTATCCAAAGGAGATGAAAACACTAATTTGAAAAGATAATTGCACTCCCTCGTTCACTGCAGCACCATTCACAGTAATGGAAACATGGAACCAACTAAGTGTCCCGTGGTGGATAGATAAATCGTGGTATATATGCAATGGGATGTTATTCAGCCATTTAGAAAAAAAGAAATTCTGCCATTTGTGATGACATGGATGGACCTTGAGGGCATTATACTAAATGAAATAAGTCAGAGGAAGACAAATACCATATGATCTCACTTATATGTGGAATAAAAAAAAAACCCTAAACTGATAGTTACAGAGAAAAGATCAGTGGTTGCAAGAGGGATGGGGTTGGGAGTGGATAGAATGGGTGATGGTGGCCAAAGGGTACAAACATCCAGTTATAAAAGAAATAGGTTGTGGGTGTAATGTATAGAAAGGTAGACAGTAGTTGATAGTACTGTATTTGAAAGTTGCTAAGAGAGTAGGTCTTAGAAGTTCTCAACACAGGAAAGAACATTTGTAACATTTGTATGGTGATAGGTGTTAACTAGACTTACTGTGGTGATCATTTCATAATACATACAAATAGTGAATTATTATGTTGTACACCTGAAACTATAATGTTTTATGTCAGTTGTATCTCAATTTTAAAAATAAGGTTTTTTTTTAAAGGTTAATTATAGAAATCAAAAGTCCCTCTCCTTCCAGTGTTTCAGAGCTAATTTTTTACTTACATAGAATCCTCTGGTGTTTTTAAGTCAGATCTCAAAGTATGACCTACTTCATTTCAGAATGTTGAACCTTCTGACAAAAATCCAGCCCATTTTGAACTGAGTGCTAAAAGCCAAAATGCAGAAATGGAATTTTTCAACAAAGTTTCCAAGAATCTTTCAATTAAGAGGTAAAAGATATTTGTATTATCATGTATCCTTTCATTATGTTCATTAGTTTTTGATGAATAATAAAGGTAACTCCCTGGTTCTTTCTGATGAAGCTGTTTGTGTATCTTATGTTACTATAGGTGTCCTTGCTTTAAGTGCATTCCTTCATACTTGGAAGTTGGTTGATCATTTTAATGAAGTGACAACGCTAATATGGTTCGCATTGGAGCTGACTAATTACATAGGGAAAAAAAGCTGTTTGTCAAGAACATCTTGCTTAGGAAGACACATCCTGTTTTTGTTTAGTTTGCCTTCTGTTTGTTCTTACCTTCCTTGTAATTTTAAACCTGGGCCTGTCATATAAACTACTATAAAAATAACTCCTACTTAAATAGGAAATTGTTTTAAAACTTTTAAAACAAATACATTTGGGGAATGTTAATTAAATAATGACTTGTGAATTTTTGGGTCAGTATTTAATTTCTGTGGTAAAGAAGATAATCCATTGTATTAGTCAGGGTTCTCCAGCAAAACAGAGCTGACAGGATGTATATACATAGAGAGAGAGCTGTTTTAAGGAATTGGCTCATGAAATTGTGGAGGCTTATTTAGCAAGTCCAAAATCTGCAGGGTAGGCCGGCAGGCTGTGAAGTGTTACATTATAGTCCAAAGATGGTTTGGTAGCAGAATTTCCTCTTCTTGCTGGAGGTCAGTCTTTGTTCTATTAAGGCCTTCAGCTGATTGGATGAGGCCCACTCACATTATGGAGGAAAATCTGCTTTAATCAGTCTACTAACTTAAATTTAATCTCATTTAAAAAATACCTTCACAAAAACATCTAGAATAATGTTTGACAAATATCTGGGTACTGTGGCCTAGCCAGGTTGACACATTCAATTAACCCTTCATATCCCTCTTCCAGCTTTCTCATTTATTCTGCTATATGCCAGATAATATGCTGAGGGCTGTGGATATAGTGGTGATAGAAACATTGCAGACATGATCCCTTCCCTCAGGAAATTTGTAGTTTAGTGGTAAGAGTGTTGAATGTTCCCCAAATTTTTTGAGAGGTCCCTTAATTTAGTATTTGCCAAATATTTACTAACCTCATCTAGAAGTTACTTTGGAATGCTGGTTTATTCTTTGAGTCTGTAGTTCAGAAACTTCTTATTCTTAATGTGCTCTAGCAGTTGATTTGTCGTTTTCTCAACTTTTGGACTATAACCTTGCCCTGTCTTTGGGCTCATTTAGTACTATCTGTTTAGGATCTTGCATGAGAAAAGCAAGCAGGTGTAAAGTTCATTATAGATATTGCAGTCATTGAGAAAATGGCTTGAACTTTTTTTTATAACATTCAATGTCTATAGCATTGATTCTATAGGTGGAAATTAACTATGATACAATTTTAAAATGCCATCTATGCCAACTATTGATAGTGGTTGTATAACATAATAGTTGTGAGCTCAGATTATGGTATAAGACATATCTGTTCATGTGCTGGTTCTAAACATTAGTATCCCATCTATAAAATGGGAATTATTACTGTATCTGTATTAGTTTCCAGTTTCTGTTCCAACAGATTATCACAAACTTGGTGACTTAACATAGTACAAATTTGTTATCTTCCAGGTCTGGAGGTCAGAGTTAAAATGGTCTTTGGGACTAAAATCAAAGTGATGGTAGGCCTGCATTCCTTCTGGAAACTTTAGTGGAGAATCCACATTATTTTAATCTCATCTAAAGGCCTATCATCTAGAGGCCTGCGTTTCTTGACTTGTGGCCCCTTCCTTAATCCATCTTTAAAGCCAGCAGCATAACATCTTCAAATCTTACTCTCTGACCTCTGCTTCTATCCTCACATCTCCTTCTCTGACACTGATCCTCTTACCTCCATTTTATAAGGATCCTTGTAATTATATTGAGTCTAACTGGACAATCTCCACATCTCAAAATCTTTAACTCATCTGCAAACTCCCTTTTACCATGTATGGTGGTAAATTCACAGGTTCTGGGGATTAGAAATATGTCTGAGGTATACTTAAACTTTGGGCATTTTAAGTTATCTTTGAAACAGGTTAGATCAGCACAAAACTATTCTTATAGCTTTGTAGAAACACCTTCACTGACTTAAGTTTTAAAGCTTTGTTCAATATTTTATTGAATATTTATGGAAGAAAATACTAAATTAAGGAGACACTTTCAGTTTCCTTAAACATTGTTGTTGAAAATACTATTTTCAACTTTGGCCAAAGCTTTAATAAGGATCAGTCATTTTCAGATTTTAGTAAAATGTTTGTCTCACCTAGAGAACTAGTATAATTATACAACCCATAGTGTTTTTCTTTCTGCCGTGGGTACTAAAAAAAGTTCAGAAATGGATTTTATTGCTCAATGTTGGAAATTTTATGTGTGTGTGTTTTTACCCATAAGTAAGTATGTAGCAAATATTAACTCCTTACCATAGAATCAGGGATACAAAAAATGTAACATTTTTTCTTTTTAAAAGTAATTGAATTTAATTTCTATAAATTTTGCTTGGTTTGTATAATTTCATTATGCTTGGTTATAGAAACCAAATTTCAGTCATTTAAAGGTCTGTTTATCCTCTTTTCTCTGAAGTTATATATAATTTAGAGGGAACCAAGGCTGTGCTAGTACTGGTGATGTGGGGTGACATGATTATCATCCATCTATGCTGCTATCTGCTGAGGTGTTTTCATTTGTGTCTGGTCTTTGGCAGTAGGTTTGTGCAGGTTCCTGCTGCAGCCTCCTTACCATATTCAGGTCACTAGTTCTGTGTCATATCCATGCTGCACTGAGGCCCATGGGATGTCATTCTGTATTCTCATGTCATTCTTGGGTATTGGGGGAGAGCTTTTTGGACTGGGTGTGGACCCTTCTGCTTAAACCCACCATGCAGATATTCTGATTCTTTCAGTGCTGCATGTTGGCACAGAAAGAACTCTAGAGTGTTTGTTTCTCCAAACCTCTAGGGTTTAGGGCAAAGGTCTTTACTGTCAGATCTTCCAAATCTACCTGGGGGTTTCTGTTGTTCTCCCTGCTAGGTAGGCAGGAAGCAGGACCTTTTTTAGGGATTCCATTAATCTCTAAAAGCTCTCAGGTTCTCTCTGGCTTTTCTTTCTTCTTCCTTAACGCATTGAGACTTAGGATGCAGAAAAACCTGATGCATATAGTCTTCCAAATTTGAGTCTCAAACTTTAAATTCAGATTTTTAAACTCAGATTTTTTCTGTGTTCTATTGGGGCATGGTACCTGTGACACAGACCACACTGACTAAATGGCAGGAAATACCTCAATTAATGTCTCAAAGTATTTTTCCACCATAGATGTAAGTACATAGGAAAGTGTAATTCCTTACTTGATTTTCCTTTTTAACACGTGTGTTTAATACAGTAGGCCTAATATGGTGACTGTTCATCTTACCAGATTACCAGTTTTTTAGTGGTGAATGCTATGTCTTGTTTATTTTTGTATTCCTCGAAGTGGTTAAACAGAAGATGCTCAGTAACTTGATTTATTGGGACATTAAGAATAACTGGGTTACCAATGAGATACCACCTCACCCAGTTAGGATGGCCACTATCCAAAAGACAAAAAACAACAAATGCTGGCAAGGATGTGGAGAAATAGGAATCCTCCTACACTGTTGGTGGGAATGTAAATTGGTGCAACCATTGCAGTATGACATTCCTCAAAAAAATAAAAATAGAAATACCATTTGACCCAGTAATTCCACTCCTAGGAATTTACCTGAAGAAAACCTGGTTTGAAAAGACATATGCACTCCTATGTTTATCACTGCGCTATTTGCAATAGCCAAGATACGGAAGCAACCTTAGTGTCCATCAATAGATGAATGGATAAAGAAGATGTGGTACATATACACAAAGGAATATTATTCAGCCATAAAAAGAAAAATCCTGCCATTTACAACAACATGGATGGATCTAGAGGGTGTTTTGCTCAGTGAAATAAGCCAGGCAGAGAAAGACAAACACCATATGATTTCACTTATTTGTGGAATATAAAAACAAAGCAAATAGAAAGAACAAAATAGCAGTAGATTCATAAGCACTGAGAAGGGACTAATGGTTACCAAGGAGGAGGGTTGAGGTGGGTGGGTGGGGAGGGTGAACATGATAAAGGGACACAATAATTCACTATCACAATATAAGTTGGTCATGGGGACAGTAGTACAGCATGGAGAATACAGTTAATGACTCTGTAACATCTTACTACATTGATAGTAACTGCACTAGAGGGAGTGAGGATTTAATAATACGGGCAACTGTTGAACCACTGTGTTGTATATTTGAAACCAACATAAGATTGTATATCAATGATACTTTAATTTAAAAAAAAAGAATAACTGGTTTAAACTTGCCTTCATCAGGCAAGGGGGATAGTTTAAGTATTAGTCTGACTGGGCCGGCTTTCTTGGGCAACTAGCATTGGCCTGAAAAATAAAATAATTTGTGGTGGTCAGATACTAAATTAAATGATCCAGATACTATTGTGTCTTCTTAAAGGACTATTCATTTTCAGAAAGAATGAATGAACACTAGAATACTGAAGACTTTTTTTTCCTGCCCTCTATTCTTTAGGTCTTCCCAAAAGTTATCTCCAGGGAAAATGCCAATAAATGGTCACGACTCTGGTGTTGAGGATGAAGATTTTTCTCCAAGACCAATTCCTAGTCCTCATCCAGTTAATCAAAAGGTATCAGTGATCTTACAAAGAGCTCACTTTTGTAGTTAGAAACCTAAAAATCTCTTCGTGTCAATGCATTTGATAATATTACCTAAAACTTACTTAGGTTTCATTTTAAGAGATATATATAGCTATCTCTATATGACTGTATCTATACAAATAGATATATTCCTCACAAATATATATATAATTGTGTATTAGTGTCTATGCATATATGTACATATCATAATAAGTACATATAATTATTATTCCTAGAGAAAACTGAGGCACAGATTTGTTAAGTTACCTGCCCAGGTTTACACAACTGGAATTCAGGAGGTTTTTTTCAGAATCAGGTGCTTTTAATCCATAACAAACACAACGTTCTATGCTATCACCAGAGCTTGATATTGGTCATCACCATATTCTGAGGAAACATTTTTCTTGCTTTTGGAGATTGCTAACAACCCCTGTCATAATTTTTTTTTTAATTGTGACCAACCAGTGGGTTGTTTTAGAATTGTGCCTTAATTGGACTAATTACTTATTAGAAGAAAAATAAATGGGAAAGGTTTTTAAAAGTTAGTATCAAATTGTAACCAAATTTACCACAATGAGTGTATTTTGTTTACTCATTTCTGTTGTTTTCCAACTCTTAGTTCATATCAATAAAAAGAATAACAGTGAATAATTAGTAAAAAAATATTCTGAAATATTTATTAGAAGATCCTTGATCCTTGTTATTTAACATGCAGAAACATTATTTGCTATTAGATCTGTTGAAGCATTTGGCCTGTGATAATTTTTTTTGCAGAGAGAGGGTAAAAAATAATCTATTATAAAGCAGTTTCCTGTATTGTGTTCTGGGATCTAAGCGACAATAATCAGTGGTCTAGTGAAAGGAGTTCTATCATTACTTAAGTTTATGAGGGCAAGGACTGCTTATTTTGCTCACAGTTGTATGTCAAGTGCTAACACATGGAAGATCCCCAGAAAATATTTGTCAACTGTCTAAATAAAGAATAAACACTTTTAAAAAGTAACTTAATATAATTTGGGCAGTAGTAGTCTAAGGAGAGTGAAGCATAGATCTCTTTCCTAAGAATACTTTTTTTCCTCTTTCATTTCTTTCCCATTTATAGGTTTCTAAGATCCAACCATCAGTTCCTGAGCTCTCACTTGTGTTGGATGGCAATTTCACAAAATCAAACCCTCTGCCTAACCCATTGGAAATGGTGAATAATGAAAATCCTCCTTTGTTGATTAACCACTCAGAACACTTGGAGCCATTGCTACACCAGCTTTATGATGAGAAAAACAGCCCAGAAGCCGAAGTTGGAGAGCCTTCCTTGAGAGGGCTGCCGAATCAGTTACACCAGGGTGCTCCTCCTTTGAGATATAGTGAAGTAAGAGAGCCATCTACCTATAAGAAAGGGAACCCCTGTGTCAGGAACAGTGTTAAACCATCTTCTCTTAATGGTCCATCTCCTGATACATCTGAAAAGTTTGAAATAGTTTCTGCTGGAAATGTACACAAAGAAGAGTATCCTATAGGGTCCTGCACATTTAATTCCAGGCAGTCTTATCTTGCCTCACAGCCCCATGCACATAATTTTGATTTTTCACCCTATAATTCAGGAAGACCAATGGAACTTCAGATACCTACTCCCCTGCCACCATCTTACTGTTCCACAAATGTTTGCAGTTGTTGTCAGCATCATGGCCATGTTCAGTATAATGCGGTAAATTCTTGGCAAGAAATAAATACAGTAGGATCTGTTCGAGACCACCAGTCTGAAGCCCTTCAGAAGCGTCTATTGTTTCACCCAAGTGGATGTCCAGCTCTGTACCAGAATGCATTCTGTTCTTCAAGTAGTCCTATATCTTTGAGACCTCAGGGACCCATGGGTGGTTGTTCTCCCCACAACAGTGTAGAACCATCACCTGTGGCAAGACTGCCTTCACATGTAGACTCTTGTAATCCACACCCTTGTGTAGTATGCATGCACACACCCAAGACTGGGTCAGATAATGGAATGATGGGACTATCTCCGGATGCATATAGGTTCCTCACAGAACAAGACAGACAGCTGAGACTACTCCAGGCACAGGTTTGTAAGCTTTCTTAGTTCTTTTAAATTCTTGGTATGAATATGGTTTCTTAAAAAAATAACTGGCAAGTCCTCAGTAATTGCATTTTGTAGAGTAGAATTGTAGAATGTCAGAACTCAAAGGAACCTTGGAAACTGAATTCTAGTCCCTATTGTTCTACACATAAGTAAAATGAAGATTAGAGAGAGAAAATAGTTTACCCAGTAACACATTGCTAGTTAGGAGTAGAATCAGGACCAGAAACCAAGCCTTCTCTTACCTGTCTTGTGCATGTCCTAACCTAGAACATAATTGCATTTTTTCTTTCACTTTTTACCTCTAATGAAGAGTCTATATAATTTACTAAACTTTACATACAACTAAATGTAAAGTCTGTACAATGGATTCTGATTCAGTTCTAGTTTGTCAACCCTGTAGTATTTATACTAACCTTTAGCCAGTGTACCTTTAGAGAATAGTTCTAGAACCTCTTCTGTGTATCTATACTAGACTTGTTCTACTCATTTTATTCTGAAATACTTCTTTTCTTCAGGACTTTATGGAAGAATTCTTAGTCTTTTAATTATATGCTTGCACAGTTTAGTCTTTTTTAAGTATTATATCTTTTTTTTCCTTTTCCTTACTGGCACCCTTTCACATACCTACCACAAATCCCCTGCCTCCTTCCTTTTCCCCAAGTACTAATGGAAACAGCTTGAAATATATTCATTCATATTTTTTCCATGATCCTATAACTATGCAAATATAGGTGTAATGGACATTTATACATGTGTGATTTTTTTTTTTATATGTTTTATAAAATTGGAATCTGTTTGCATTTTGCAGAAAAAAACAATGACATAGTTCAAGTTCTGTTTAAAAAATGCCTTAGATAGTACACTGAGAAAATTTAGCTTTGCCACTTCTTTAAGCTTAGGTAAATTCTTTGAAATTATAAAATACAGATTGGATTTTAACAAATCATTATAAACGTTTGGCAAAATTTTTAATGTAGCTATATTTACAAATCTTAGTTACTTGGGATTTTATATACTTAAAATGTAAATTATAGACTACTGGCTTTAGTTTAGTTTATCTGAGTCATACTTTGTGTATGCTTCTAAATATGCTTCTGTCATAAATACACAAAGCATTATGTTCATGAATTTTTTTAACTTTTTTTAGATCTCAAATTTTTTACAGAGGATCATAAATATAGAACTATCTTACTCAGCATAGAATTCTGTTACAATGATGTACAACAAATTTTCTAATTGATCTCCTATTGATTATTTCAACATTGCAGCAGTTAACATCCTTACACTTGGATCTCTTTGAGTATATGCATATATTTCTGTACATAGATCCCTATAAGTAAAATTATGAAGTCAAAGAGAACATTCATTTTAAAGGTTCAAAGATACCCAACTTGTTCCTCTCCTAATATTCCAAGGCTTGTTTTGGGGTAGTGGTTAAGGGAGTAGACTCTGACTTTAGACTCTTTGGGTCCTAATCTAGTTTCAGTGTAACATGAGTTATGCAGTTTTGGCCATATTACTTTTCTTCTCTGACTGATTCGTTTTTCTAATCCACAAAATAAGAATGTACATAGTAAGTGTATAGAATTCTAAGGATTGGATGAGTTACCAAGAAAGGGCTTAGAATAGTGCCTGGTGTATAATTAGTGCTCAGTAACTGTTAGCTGTTAACATTGTTTTCATTATCATTATTATCTTAGTTAATGCCATCACTTCTCATCCCATCACTCAGGCCAAAATCCTAGGCTTCAAAAACTCAGGCTTCACTTCCCAAATACATCCTGAACTGAACTATTCTTTACCATCGTTCCTGCTACCACCCTAATTCAAACCATCTTCTTCTCTTATCCAGACATGCTACTTCCAGTACTGTCCTCTTGTGCTTCCTGCAGTTGGGAACACCACAGTCATCTTTTTAAAGCTCAAGTCAGATCACAGGGCTCCTACCTAAAACTCTCAATGGTTTTCCACTGCAATTAAAATAAAATCCAAATTCCTTTCCTTGGCCCTCAAAACCCTTTGGATTTTACTTCTGTTTCCTTCTCCAACCTCATCTCCTGTCACTGTCTCCCATGTTCACTACTTCAGCTGCAGTGGTGTGCTTTTTGTTTTTCTAAAACAGGAACATGTTCACTGTAGTTTCTTTTTTTTTTTTTAGGAGAGATTAACTTTAATTTAGTACTCTTTTAGTGTCATTCTGTACTGTGTACAAATAAATTTAAATAATAAGGACTTTAAAACACACTGATACAAAGAATGTTATTACTACTTTTTTTACATATTAAAAACTATTAGTGCAGTCATGACAGAATTTTCATGAATCTGATTCTCTGACTTGTCTAAACACTTCTACGTTGGAATATATATATATATATTTTTATATATATAATTTATTTTGGTATCATTAATCTACAATTACATGTGCAATATTATGGTTATTAAACTACCCCTTCATCAGGTCCCCCCACTAACCCCACTGTAGTTTCTTAACCTTGCAGTCCCCTTGCCTGAAACATCCTTCTAATTCTTTGATGACTAGTTCTTTCTCTTCATTCAGGCCTCAATTCCATGTTTTTGTTTTTTATCTCTAAAGAACTCTAGAAAGGGAGCTTAGAAGATTCATCACTGTATTCTTTAGTACCTTGAATAGTACTTCACTTAATAATAGTTGCCTAATATGTATTTTGTAATTTGAATGAGTGAAAATGGACACTAGTATTCAGTTAATATTCTGAAGTTATTTTTCCACATCTCCAGTATTAGGCATATCAAACTCTTATTATCAGTCTTATAAATAGAAACTTTTAATTCACATTGTGTTGATTTTAAGTAAGATTGATCATTTTATTATTTCTTGGACATTTGTATTTTTTTTCCATAAAGAAAACATGCTCTGTGTCGTTTATCCATTTTTCTATTAAGTCCTTTTCTAATTAATTTATAAGAGCTTGTTGTATATTGAGGAAATTGGTTCTTTATCGTATATATGCGGTATTTCTTACAGTTTGTCTTTAATGTTTTATGTTTTAACATTTGTTTTATGCAGAATATTCTAGTTTAGATATAATTAGATTTATCAGTCACTTTCTGGCTTTTGTATTGTTTATAAAAGCCTTCTTCCCTTCAAGATTGTATAAAAACTTACTCTTCATCCTTCCTCCTCCTCCAGGATTATATTTGTTGCTTTATTTTGATATATAAGATAAGCTATGTTTTTCTTTTTAATCCTCAGATGACTGGTCCCATGTATTTATTGGGTAGTAGATCTTTTGGTTAATGATTTAGAAATGCATTTTTTATTGTATAATGAAAATATTATGTGTTTGCATCTATTTCTGTACTGTATTCCTCATTGATGTGCTTGTCTATTCCAACACCAAAACCATTCAATTTAATCACTATAGCTTTATAATAAGTCTTCTGAGTATTTCCTATGTGATCTCTCTAAACCTCACTTTTCTCATCTGTAAATTGGGAACAATGATTAGTATTATTTGTAGATTTGCAGGTTAAATCAGTTTATATATATATATACATATACATATGGGAGAGAGAGAAAGAGAGGGAGGAAGGAGTGCTTAGTGTAGGACCTGGCTATAGTAAACACTCAACAAATTACAGCTATTGATCTCTTATCCTCACAACTACCTGAGTTTTAGGCAATATTCTAACTCATAGTGGTTAAATAGCTTTTCCCAAAGGTAGCAGAGTAGGGTTTAAACTTATGTCCTCATGACGCCAAAGCCTATGCTTCAAACCACTGTAAGTACATACGCTATTTTGTATTAATGCAATAGTATAACTTATAAGAGAATGGAAAACCACTGTTTAAAAAGGGAGGCTTTTCCATTTCTAGTTATAAACCTAAGATAAATGAAAAAGTATGCTCACACAAAAGCTTGTACAAAAATGTTCATAGCAACATTATTTATAATAGCCAAAAGTGAAAACAATCCAGTGTTCATTAACTGATGGATGGGTAAATACAGTAGGATGCTATTCAGCCATCAAAAGGAATGAAGTATTGCTAGGTAGTGTAGCACAGGTTAATTTTGCAAACATGCTAAATGAAAGAAACCAGATACAAGGCCATGTACCTTATTATATAAAATTCCCACAATAAGCAGATCTATAGAGACAGAAAGTAGATTAGTGGTTGCTGAGGCTAGGGGCAGGGGCAATGGAGAACAACTGCTGTGGGTACAGAGATTTTGGGGGGTTGATGAATATGTTCTGTAATTAGATGATGGTGATGGTTGCAAACTTTGTGAATATACTAAAAACCACTGAATTGTATATTTTAAAGGAATGAGTGTTATTGTATGTGAATTATATCTTTATTTAAAAAGGAGGAAGGGAAGCTTTGGGTGTTTGAACTTTTGTCTTGCTTCTTGAAAGTTATGTGCCTTGGGCAAACAACTTTATTTTTAATGCCTCAAGTTTTATCTGTAAAGTGCATTTAATAGTTGTGTGTTCTTCAGAGGGTTGCTCTAAAAATCATGCATAAGAGCTCTTATAGTGTCTTGTAAACAGGAAGCGCTCTGTAAGTATTAACTATTGTTATTAATAGTTCCAGTTTTGGCATGGCCTAACATGGGCAATTGTGATAAACCTTTCTTTGTAAGAAGAACTTTGTGTAGAAAATGTTCAATATTTGGCATATGGACTTAAGAGTATAGCTTCTATCTTACTTTTGATTTGTGAGAAAGGAGTAGAAGGTTGAAGTGTTAACATTCAGGCTTTTCTACAGGAGCATCAATTATGAATGCTAATCTAAACACTTGTTACTTTTAAATTTACACGTAGCCCACTTAAGTGCTTCATAATAATGAGTGATAATGATTTCTACATTGAATAAGTTTTATGGTGTGATTCAGTTGAAATGTGAGAAAATATATTTAAAAGTCAGTTATTTATAACTGAGGCACTTTGTAATTCATTTTTAAACTCTGCTGCCAATTGGTTGATTATATCACTGTCAGTTTAATGTATGTTTTTAATTGGTACAGATTCAGCGTTTGTTGCAAGCACAGTCTCTGCAGCCCTGTTCCCCTAAGACAACCACTGTTGAAGACACAGTACAAGCTGCAAGACAAATGGAATTGGTTTCCATGGAAGCACAGCCTTCCCCTGGTTTGCATATGAGAAAAAGTGTAAGCATTGCTGTGAGCACAGGTAATTTCATTTTTGTTTGTAAGGAGTTTTTTTTAAACATGCTTTTCATGTTAAATTTTTACATAGAAATTGGTACAAATAGAAACAAAGCAAGGTGATGGGAGTATAACTTGCTTAAGTCTGTATGTAATTTTACTCTTTATGAAATAAAACTATACCTGAAGACAGATATGAAACCACATAACATAATACCTAGTTTGTTTTTGCTACTTTCCCAGGCTGGACCCACTGTGATAAGAGAAGTCATCTGTGGTTTGAGAGATCAGGGAAGGTTTCATGTATTGCAGTGTTATTAATTCTGGGCCTTGCAGGGTGTGTAGGGTTTTAGTAGGTGGAATTGAGAGATGGCAGAACAGATTGAATATAGAAAATAGTATGGGCTCAGTGAGAAAACACAGGGCTCTGAATTCTAGTACTCTTCATTAGTGAGTTATTATATATGTTTATTACATGTTTCACAAAGGAAAGTCTACTTCATTTGGTAGCAACATTAAAGGCCTTTTTAGAAAATCAATTAATGATGTAAATGATAGGTATTTATTTACATGTTTATTCACCACCAGACCATGAGATCTTTAAAATCTTCTTTGTGTCCCCAGGATCTAGCAAGATATCCAGTACATAGAGTGGTGGTGATAAGAATTGAAGAGGGAGAGTCATGTAGGGTGTTAATAAGATTTGATAACTAATTGCATATGGTAGTTGGAAGAGGTAGGACAAGTTACTCCAGCTAAATACAATGTGATATCCTGGATTGGATCCTGGAACAGAAAAAAGATATTTGGGGAAAAACTGGTGAAATCCAAACGAAGTCCAGAGTTCTAGTTAATAGTAATGTACCAATACTGGTTTGTTGATTTTGAAAAATGTACCATGGTACTGCAAGATGCTAACATCAGGGGAAACTGGGTAAGGAGTATGCAAGAACTCTCTATAAATCTAGAATTATCCCAAAATTAAAAGTTTATTCAAGATGAAAATGAAAGTTATTTCAAGATTTTAAACCTGGATGACAGAAGGAAGGCAAGGTAGAGAAGCAGAGGAGAGGATGAGTTTAATCTAAATATCTGTTGAGATTGAGCTACTTTTGGAAATGTAGTGATACTCACATGTCAGAGGAGAAGTGGAGGTGAATTGATGACATAAGATTTATGAGAGTAAAGATGAAGATTTGAGACTGGGGAATAAAAATTCAGTAGGGAGAATAAAGAAGGAAGGCAGATGGCTATATTCTTTTTCTGAACCCTATTATCTAAACTATCCGTCTGGAAGGAGCAAGGAAGTAGCAAGAACCTCATGTAAATCTATACGTCAAATTTAGGTGTTAGTATTAGTTAAGATTCTTTGGCAGCAAGTAACATAAAACACTGAAGTAATTTAAGCAAGGAAGAGGTATTTAGTGGAGGGATATCAGGAAGTGTCATGAAAACCAACGTGAAGAATGGGGCTGGACTTGGAAAAACTAGAACTAGAAACTGCAGTACCATTTAGGACTATCCAGTTACTCAACATGGCTATTTTACTCAACTCTTTCTGCAGTATTCACTGCTTTACATTTTAAATACAGCTCACTCAAAACTCCAAAGTTTAACACACTTCTAGCCCTATACATCGACCAGGTTCCTATCCTTCAGTCCGAGTTTGTAGAGGACCTTAATGGCCTAGTTTGGATTAGGTTTTAATCCCTGGTTCAGTGGTAAGGAATTTGAAGAGCACGTAATAGGGATATATCTGCTGGAGTCCCTCCTTTGTTAATTGCAGGGGTGAGAGTTCCCAGGGAAAGTGTGTGTGTGTGTGTTTGTATGCTGTAGTGGTAAGGAGCTGTGGGTATTAAAAATAAACATACCAAAAAGTGTAGTTTCCTCCTATGTCCTCTTGTAGAATTCTGTGCTTACTGTATTATAGTTGCTTATCATCTGTATCTGTCACTAGACTAAGCTTTTGGGATCTGAAACACTGTCTTGTTCACTATTGTATCTCATTTTCTAACATGATGCCTAAATCATGATATATGTTGAATAAATGATGATTGGATGAAGTCATTCACGTGTTTGAACTGATGTTCTGATGTTATTTGAAAGTTTTCAAGCATGATATATAGAATTCAAATATTTTAAAACTTCATAAATTCATATTCAGTTATTACTTACGTGCAGAAAATGAATTATTAACATCATTTAAACTAAAGGGTTTTTAGAAACATGTTTATTCTATAATAAAACTTAATTCCCTAAAGGTATGTATTAATGTTTATTCAGGAAGAGTGGCAACATATATGGAACTTTTTCATAATTATCCTTTTTGAAAAAGAACTTATTAGTTTTTAGTGAATACAAAATTTAATCATCCTTTTATAATTAATTTTCATGAATTCACCCAAGTTGACTCTCAAAGTAGAAACCGTTATGACTTGGATTTACTTTTTGGTTTTAACTATTTCTTTTAATAATTATAAAAAGAAGTATTGCCCAAATTGTGGAATACATACAGCTCAGATTCAGAGATGATTTGGGGTTGTATACAAATGAATATTTCATATTTCATAGATATACTTATTTTTAATAGTTTTGGAAAAATATAACTAGCATATCAAATCTATGATCTCACAGGTAAAGTGAAACTAGGTAAAAATAAAATGAGTTGATTTAAATAAAACCAGTAAACAAATAACACATGCGAATAGTTCTGCAAATTATTGTGTAAGTGATCCATAACATTTGGGAAACATTGATTTTTTAATACCTTCCTGATTTTACATATGTCTGATAGATCCCTAACACACTGTCATAAAGAGGCAGGGCCCAGAATGTCCCCTTTCCCTTTTTACCCCAATTTTCTATCTTTTCACCTTTACTTACCTCTTTGTGGCATTTCTTTGGAAATATAATCTGAAAACAGTTTTAGGTAATTGTTAAAAAAAAGTAGCCAGTCTTAAAGTTTTGTCAGAGACTTATTTTTGTAAATAAGCATTTGTTTCGGTATCATTTACATCATTCAACTTCCAGGTGCCAGCTTATTCTGGAACGCACCAAGTGATGATCAAGAGCCTGAGCCACACTTGAGGCAAGATGATACCAAGATTTCCAGTGAGGACATGAATTTTTCTGTTGATATTAATAATGAAGTCACAAGTCCTCCAGGTAGTGCATCTTCATTAAAAGCAGTTGATATCCCCAGTTTTGAAGAGAGCAACATTGCTGTGGAAGAAGAATTTAATCAGCCACTTTCTGTATCCAAGTAAGGTCTCTTTGATTCAATATTCTACCTATTTCTTTTTTTCTGTTTAAATTCTAATATTCTTTTGGTGTCCTAACTAGAAACTGTTTTGTAAATGGTATTTTCATTGATGTCTTTCCTAATATGGATCCTATATAACCAACAATTCTGAGCCTTCTAGAATCATTCCTTGATATCAGCCATTAGATGTGTGACAGTCTGGCTAACTCAGAAATCTGAAAAAAAAAATTTTAATGTGTGTGCTTAGACCTCACTGTAGGGATTCTGATAACACTAAGTCCCAGATGGAGATGGGACACTGAATTTTGTAAATTTTTAAAGATTCCCCATGTTGCAGTTTTGTTTTTATGTATATATATATATATATATTCTATATATATATATGTGTGTGTGTGTGTGTGTGTGTATATATATATATATATATCTTTATTTTTGAAAGATATGACCTGAATATTAATATGTGAAATGTTACTTGAGATTTGCTTCAAAAACCTGGTGGGAGATGAAATAGCTAGGGTTATAATTAAAATAAGATTGACTACAATTAGGTCGTTTTTAAAAACTGGTTGTATATCATGGATTGTTAAACTATTCTCTCTTGTGTTTAAAATTTTTCATTATGAAATTTTCTATTAAATAAGGATTCCAAAGTAATTTATATCTCAGCAAATTTGGGGAAAAAAACAACTGTTTAAGCTTCTGGTACATGCTGCCATAGAGCTAGGCCCTAGAAATTGATCAGTAAGTTAGACAAAGCTCCTAACTTCATGGAATTTCCATGAGTTATAGAGACAAACAATAGCCACATAAGCAACAAATAATATAATTCATATAGAGATAACTGCTCTGAAGAAAATAAACCAGGATGATCAAGTGGAGTGTGACTGGGGTTGCTGGCAATGGGGATGAGGGGATACATTAAGTGGAGTGTGAAGGAAGCCTTCCCTGAGCTGGGTGGGGTAACATTTGAGCAGTGACTTAAATTATGACAAGGAGCCAGCAATGAGAATATGTGGAAAAGAGTGTTCTAGGTGGAGGAGATAGCCAGTATAGACCCTGAGGTGTGTATGAGCTTGACAGGTCCAGAAACAAGCAAGAGCTTAAGCCACTGTGGCTGGACTGAGAGGGAAAACAGGAAATGTGGTCAGAAATACAGGCAGAAGCCCAATTGTTTAGAGCTTTGTAGGATGCAAAAAGGAGTTTTGTATTTATTCTATGTTCATTAAAGCCAGGGAGGATTTTAGACAATGGAGTAGTATGATCTGATTTTTCATGTTTTAAAGACCATTCTAGCTATTTTGTGATAAATGAGCCAAAGGAGGTTTAAGGGTGGAAGTAGGGAGACTCATTAGTAGACTAAAGACCAAGTGAGACGAAGGTGCCTTGGACTTGTGGTGAAAGTGGTGAATGGGATCAGGTGGAGAATAAATTTCAAAGGTAGAAGAATAATAAAGGTGTAAAACACCACAGGGCAATAGCACATGAAACAGTTCAAAGGTGAATTTGTTAAGTGACATGGCAGTTGATTATTTTTTTTGATTATAAGACTTGGGATAATATTTGACATTTTAAATTATTCTGATTATCATAATGATTAAAACAATAAGCATGCCCTTTCAGAAAACTAGAGAAAAATATTTATCTCCTTCTCTCAGTATAATTCCAGGAAGTACTCTTAGTGTGCACCACTGTACTGAAAAGATCTGTATACATGTCTTCCCCACTAGATTGAATTCCTGCAGGGTAGGAATCATATTCATTTCTGTATCTTTAGAACTGGACCCAGTGTGGGGTTCCCCATGTTAACTACTTCATAAATGTTTACTGATGGGGCAATTTGGGGTAAGCCCCAAGGAATGGCCATGTTTTATTTGGAATAATTATAGAAACAGAACAAAGAGGAATGAACTGTGATTGTACTTATTTATCTTCCTTGACTTACTTCTGTAAACTACTTTCTAGAATTATGGGAGGATTGCCCCCTGAAGAAGTTTTTAAGTCAGAACTTTAAAAATCTCCAATCCATAATCGTTTTTAACTTCAGAAACAGGTCTGAGATAATTGATAGAATGCAGTTAATTGCTTTTTCAGGACAATTAATCAGCTCTTTTGATTACAACACAGAACTAGATGTAAACCTAATCTTTTTTCAGTGTAATATGCTGATTTGTGTTAAATACTATCTCCAGGTCTGTCCATGCGGATTTTTTGCTTCTTTAGAATTCTTCCCAAACCTCTGCTCTGATTTCATTCTGTGGTTCCTCCCACTAAGTATTCATACGTGGCACCTAGCCACCTGGGTTCCCTGTCCCCTTTAGATGTTGGGCCGGATTGGTTTCTCTCATGTTAAAGAAGTCCGTGAAGAATAAATCTATTTGCCTTGCAGCATTTTTGGTAGTTGATTGCCTTTTCCCAGTGAAGAGTAGTGATAATGTGGTATTTATAGACTTTGTTTTGAAACAACCTTGTTTTTCTCTAGATCCTTAATGTTCTTTAGAAGTCATGCTTTGCACATAACAACTACTAATACTTGCGTACTTAGAATCATTTTGTAAATTTTTGTTTTAATCTTAAATCTTTTAAGGTTTGAAATCTTTAATGTTTTAGTTCTTTACTTCTTTCTTCAGCTTTTGTTTCTGCTTGCTAGGTTAGATACCAAGACAGGTATTTGAAATTTTTTGAAAATGTAGAATAGCAGAGTGATGAAGAGCATGGGTTCTGGTGCCAAACTGCCTGGATTTGAATTACAGTGATACGACCAAGGGCAGGTCTCATAATTTGTAGATGACTCATTTTTCTCATCTATAAATGGAGATAATAAAATAATAAAATACCTATCTCATAGGACTGTGATAACGATTAAATGAGTTAGTATATGTAAAACACTTAGAATAGTACTTTAGTACCTAATTACTGTTACCATTTAGCTAAAGATGGAGGGAGTAAGGCAAACTCAGTAACTGACATGGACTCTCCTTAAAAATAAAGTGCTTTGCAAATGTTTGGATGATAAAAATCCTGCTCAGTACAAGTAATTTCCCAAAAAGCAGTAAAATCTCTAGAGGCTGGGTTTCTGCTTCTATATTTGAGAGTTTTAATGTTTTCCTTAAAGTGAAATTAGTTAACCTGATTGAAGATAAAGTTTCAATCTAATGTTCGGGGAGCAAGGGGAAAGTCAGGAAATGAAGAGAGCATTATGGATCCAACAATTACGGATCACTCACTATGTATATCTTACCTATGCTAGGTACTTTGTATCTCCTTTAAGCCTGTTTCATTTTTTTAACCCAGAGAGGTGGGTATTGTTTTTCCCACTTCATAGATAAAGAAACTGAGGCCCAGAGAGATTGAGAAATTTGCCTAAGACATGATGAACACTGCAGATAACTGTATTACAAATGAGGACATATGTGACTCAAGAGATAAAAGGAAGTGCTAACTGGGTTAAAAGAAGCAAGAGAACACACCAGTTAGGGTTGTAGAATGACATGACATCATAGAGGAAGCAGACAGAAAATGACCCTTGAAAAGTAGATAAGATTTTGACAAAAGTGTGCCTATTTTTATTAGCACATTAGATAACAATTAGATGGTAGTTCTTGACTCCATGGAATTTTTGAAAGTACAGTTGAATCTGGGCCCTTCACCAGTTCAGAATTTCTAAAGGGAAGAGGTCCAAACAGTTGTAACTAAAAACTTTACAAGTATATGGTGTACAGCCAAGATTCAAAGCTACTGCATTGCACAGAAATATATGGACTGAATTCAGAGTATTGTTATTCAGTTCAGAATTCAGTTCAGAATATAAATAATATAGAGTAATATATGCAGAAAATAAAGAATATAAAGTAAAATGGGACATTGTAAAAAAGACTGGCTGAAAAGCCAAATTGGCTACCAAATTTCAAAGAGCTTTGACTGGCAGAACAAGGAATTGTGTTTGTTTTAATAAACCATTTAAGGTTTTTGTTGTTGTGGTAAAAAACAGATAACATAAAATTTAGCATCTTAGCCATTTTTAAAGGTACAGTTTGGTAGTGTTAATTATGTTCACATCGTGGTGAAATAGATCTCCAGAACTTTATCATCTGGAAAAGATAAGATTCTACATCCATTAAACAGCAATTCCCCTTCCTCTTCCCTTCAGCCTCTAGCAACCATCATTCTTTCTGCTTCTATGAATTTGACTACTTAGAAAACCTTGTGTAAGTGGAATCATGTAGAACTTGTCTTTTTATGAGTGCCAAAGTTCACTTAGCATCATGTCATTAGGGCACATCTGTGTTGTAGCATGTGACAGGATTTCCTTCCTTTCTAAGGCTGAATGATACTCCTTTGGATGTATATACTACATTTTGTTTTCCGTTCATCCATCAGTGGACATAATGGGTTACTCCCACAACTTGGCCATCGTGAATAATGCTGCTGTGAGCACTGGTGTGCAACTTCTCTTCAAGAACCTTCTTTCAGTCCTCTTGGATATATATCCAAAAGTGGGATTGCTGGATCATACAATAGTTCTATTTTAATTTTTTGAGGAACCTCCATAGTGTTTTCCATAGTTGCACCACTTTACAATCCCACCAACATTGCAAAGAAATCTGATTTTCCCACATCCTGTCCAACACTTGTCATTTTGTTTTTTGGATAGTAACCATCCTAAGGGGTTTGAGGTGATATCTCATTGTTTCTAATTTTCATTTCCCTCATGATTAGTGATGTTGAGCATCTTTTCATAATGCCCGTTGGCCATTTGTTTATCATCTTTGGAGAGAAATGTCCTTTGTCCATTTTTAAATTAGGTTATTTGATTTTCTGTTATTGAATTGGAGTTCTTTCAATATCCTGGGTATTTACCTCCATATCAGATACATGATTGGCAAATATTTCTGCCATTTAAGTTTAAGGTTCTTAAATAGGCATTTTTTTCTCTGCATATAAGATTTAATACTTGGTATCTAAATATACCAAATTTGGGTACTAAAGGAAATTGTACAATGTAAATTCACTGAAGTTCTTTTTAGGATAAATCACTTGTTTTTTTACTAGTTTAAGTGCAGTTTCATCTTAAGGAAGGGGCCATCCAAGTCACTGGGTGAATTGGAGAGTGTCTTCCTCATTTTAAGACCACTGTATCTTTGTGTCTGAGATACCAAATGGTGGTTATAATAGTCCCTAACTGTAAATTTTATTATTCGTTAAAATATGTGTATTGTATTTTTGTTGTATCATTTCTTCAGAATCTTAGACTTCTTTATCATTTCATTTGATTGAGAAAAAGGAAATGAATGTGGAATTATATATTGCTTTAAAAGTTTTTATTTCAAAATTTTAGATTTATAGAAAAGTTGGAAAAATAGTAGAGTTCACCCAGCCTTGCCTAATGTTAACATCTTACATGACCATAGAAAAATTATTAAAACCAGGAAATTAACATTGGTGCAATACTATAAACTGAAAATTCTAGTTGTACCAGTTTTTCTCATAATGTCCTTTTCTGTTCCAGGATCCAATATAGGATCCCACATTGGCTTATTAGTTATACCTCCTTAGTCCAGTCTGTGACAGAGTCTGTCTTCTGTGACCTTAACACTTTTGATGAGTACTGGTCAGTTGTTTTGAAGAATGTCTCTTAATCTGGATTTGTCTGATACATTCTCATGGTTAAATTAGTCTTGCATTTTGGGCAAGAGTACCACAGAAGTGGTGTTGTGGACATCTCAATGCATCATACCAGGGGGCACACTGATGTCATATTATTAACATTGCTCATTCAGTTCAGATGATGTCTGCAACTTTTTTCATTATAGAGTTAAAGATTTTTCCCTTTGTAGTTAATAAGTACGTGGTACTTATAAATACTTTGAGACCCTGCAAATATCCCCTTCTCAAGCTTTCTCCATCTGATGCTAGCTTCCATCTATGGATCTTGCCTGCAGCAATTACTACTATAGTATTTGCCTAATGATAATTTTGTATTTTTCTCATTCCTTCTACATTTGTAAATTGGATTGTTTTTGTAAGAAAAAGCTATTCTTTGCCCTCTGCTTATGTACTTATTCATTTATATATGTCAGCATGGACTCCTAGACATTTCTTTTATTCTACGAGTTATAATCAAAACTATTGTGATTTTGTTGCTCAAATTGTTCCAGTTTTGGCCTTTTGGAGCTCTTCAGATTGCCTTCTGTGTCCTTTGGAAAAGCCCCCCATCCTTATTTGAGTATATTGTTACTTTCTGGCACTACAAGATGTTCCAGGTTCATCTTCAATTTTCCCTGCCCCAGTCCTGGAATCAACCATAGAAAGTAGGAGCAATGGTATCAGAGAACAGTACTTAGGAACCAGGATCTGGGTACTAGGTATGCTCATTGCTACTTTATATATGTGCTGGTAAGTCCTTTTAGCTAGGAGATATATGTGTGTACACAAACACGTACATGCATACATGTATATATATGCATTCTAGCCCACACATACAAATATATTTATTTCTTTATGTACCTATTTATATATAAAAATCCTTGACTTTGTACTAATCCTCTAATTCCAGCCCAATACCTCTCTTTCTTATTTATAACTTCTTTCTCCAACAGTAAGAAACCTGAATCTCATTATGTACACTATACTTACTTGTTTAATCCTAGTGTACACATAGTTTCAGAATTGTTGAGAATTCTGATATTTAATAAAATATATTTGTTTACAGTTCTTTTTATCTTTAGCCTTACAATACCCAATGGACATACTTTTTCCATAGTTAGTTAGTTCTTTTCTTCCCCATTCCCTTATGTGGTTGTTATTTATAATGCTATTAGTTGATTTATTACTGTTCATATTCCCTTTTGGGGTCCCTCCATATTCTGGTTGATTTTGTTTTTTAGTTATCTGAAACAACACTATAGTTGTAACACACCAAACTATATAAAAAGTTATATAGTCAAAGAAGTGTTGCTCCTTGCTCATCCCTGCTAATATGTTCCCAAATGCCTTTTTCCCAACCCTTTTCCCACCCATCTCCATTAGAAAACCAATCTCTAGTCACACTGGCTTATCCTTCCTATATTTCTTTTGCACAAATGAGCATGTATGTTCATATTTCCTTACATTATTTTTTTCTTACATAAATTGCAGAGAAATAGCATGCCACAGGTATTGTTGTGAACCTTTTTCTTTTCACTCAAGAGTGTATTCTGGAAATCACTCCAAAACAGTGAGAGATCTTCAGTTTTTAATAGCCATATGGGACTCTATTATGTGGATGTACCATGATTTAATAAACCACTCTTCTGTTTATGAGCAGTCTGTTTCCAGTGTTTTTCAATTATAAGCAATGCTACAATGAATTGCCTTGTACATGTATATTTTTGAATTGTTTTAGAAGTAGGATTTCTGCATCCAAAGTTAAGTGCCTGTGAAGCTTTTCAAGTATTACCAAATTTCCCTGCAGATGGGTCATGCCAGTTTGTAGTCTGGCAGTGTTTGAAAGTACCTATTTCCCCACAGCTGTGCCATCATATGTTGCCACATCTAAAAAAATTTTTTTCACCAATCTGATAGGTGATAAATGGTTTATTTATATATTAGAGATGTTAGCTCTTTGTGGCAATGTTGTGAATATTTTCTCTCACTTTGGCAGTGTATTTTTTATTTTTTGCCATGTAACAATTTTTTATTTTATGTAGTCAAATTTACTGATTTTTTTCCTTAGAATTCTGTCTTGACTGATGTTTTGCAAAAATTCATTTCAGCTTATATTTATCATGTACCAGATGAGTGCTTGGTACTTTATATCAAGTTAAAATTAAGCAATATAGAAAAAAATTGGAAATTAACTGAGTTTTAAAGAAAAGGTTTGTTTAGAAAAATCATATAAAATGAAATATCAATATAAATACTATATAAAATGTAATATTTTAAGAATGTTTAATGGGAAGAGATACTCATAAAAGGTGCTTCTAAAACTATAATATGGTATAGTCTTTCAGAGAAAATATCAATAGAAAAAAGTGTAGATGGACATACTCTAAATAACATTGGTTATCCCTAGGTATTAAATTTCCTGTGACTTTTATCTTCTTCATACTTGGTGTAAATTTGAGCAGTTAACTAACCTCTCCGTGCCTCAATTTTCTCATCTGTCAAATAAGGATTATATGTAATATCTATCTGATAGGCCTTTTTGGTTAGGAATTATTACTTTTCTCTACAATAGCCACAGATTATCGTTCCTAACTGAATTGTTTTTTAATACTGCTTCCCATAGTTACTATAAAAATATGTATTTGTATTCTGATTTTGAAAGTAATAAATGCTCATTGTATAAAATTTGAAAAATATGTAAAAGCATAAAGAAGAAAAGAAATTCCACTAAATGTATAATGTGATAATAGTGGCAGCTTATGAACTCTCATTGGACAGAGATCTTAACTACATTTTAACACCTGAAGTTAACAAATAATATATTTAAAATTTCTAGATACTCAGAAATTTCCATTTCATCAAGGTCAGGAGAAATCAGCAGGTGGTTTCCAGCTTTCAAAGAAAATTATCTAAATATATTAATAAATACCATAACCTGAAAAGGTACCGCAACCCAGTTTATATGAAGCCTATCAAGATGAGCTGCTTACAAAGCATCACTAAGAGCTGAAAGTACAAACCAGAATGCTACTTGAGCCTTTCTCTTTCTTCCAAAGTTACTGCACTTCAGATACATGTAAAGGTATATCTCAATAACTAATGCTTACATTTTATGTCCTTTTAAGCAGCTCTTCTCCAGTTGGGAGAAAAGAACCTGATGTGCCCGTATTCTTTCCAAATTCCCTGCTGGCAGAGACTGTAAGCGTGTGCTTACAGAGTGGACCAACAGAGGGTGCCAGTAACAACTCTGAAACATTAGGGGACCCAAAAATTGAGCAAGTAATGGAACCATTGCCTCATCAAACATCAGATAACCAGAAAATATACCAGGATTTATTGGTAAGAAATGTAAAAGCATTTCTCCTTTTGTGAGATGGTCTTTTAGGATATATTAGTTAAGGCTTTCCCATCTTTAAGCTGATTGGAACCTTGGTATAAAAAGATTTATCCCAAATGAATGATACATCATTTATTTATTTTAGTTTTCATAAATTATGGTAACCTAAACTTAGTAATTTACTGTAAGCATGCTGGTAATAAGATACTTAGCCAGAAAAAAACCCTTAATTTAAAAATATTAAGTATTATACCATATTCAAACTAAAGATGTACCAGAAAAAATAGGTAAGAGTTTGTAGAAAGTTTGAAAATTGGAAACTAGTGGAATACTTATGGTAATATTTTCTGATTTCATTTCAGGAAATCAGATTTTTATTGAATACCTAGTTTAGTCTAAAAAAGTGAACTAAGTAAAACAGATAATATAAACATAAATATGACAGTCTGCCCTCGAGAACCTAGGGGAAGCAGCACATGGGTACCAGTAACAAACAGTTACCAGACAGGCTGAGAAGTGCTGCAAGCAAAGGCAGCACAGAATTAAAGGGGTAATTCTGAGGACACAATCATCTTGGTAAAGTTAGAATGTAAACTGGGGCTTGAAGGTGGAATGACTGTCACTCCATCCAACTTGTAGATTTTGGAACATTTGCTTTCTCCATTTAAAATTGAAGACTAATTAAATGTCCTTCACATGGTCCTAAGTATTCATCAGTGAGCACATATTTGTTATTGGCCTGCTAGGTCCTAGACCAGTGCTAAGCAGTTGTGTGCTCAGAGGATGAAATATATTTAATGCTAGGAAGGCAGAGATTATATCACAGGTCATTCTCATTCAGACTGATAAGAGAGGAGTCAAATTCTGAAAGTAACATAAAAATCTAATGTATAACTCTGAAACATCATTTTTTAAATGAAAGCATAGTTTAAAACTTAGGTTTATATAAAGATTTACTATAAATTCTTGAAAACACTTGAAATATTTCTAAATGATTGTAAATATGTTGGTTTTAAGTGAACAGATCTGAATAAATATTCTAAGTTTTCTCTAGGATCTAATAAAAGCATTCATTAAGATGGGCTTCTTTTATTAAAATTCCATATTACTTTCAAATACACTTGATAACTTTGTAGATTTGGCAAGATATTATTCTGCTTTTCCTGGCCTTATGCTATTGTTTATATTTTTGTTTCCTAAGGTGTGTTAGTAGTGATTTTTCAATGTGTATTTTTTCTTTTCATCAGGATCAAGTGAACCACCTACTGAATAATTCCTCTGAAGAAACTGAGCAGCCATCTCCCAAAGCAGTAATTATCAGCCGTGAATGTACCAGAACCCAAAATGTTTACTGCACAAAGAAAAAAAAACATGATTCAGGACTGGTGGACAAAGACTGTGTTCTTAATGCAACCCTTAAACAACTAAGAAGCCTTGGAGTAAAAATTGATTCTCCCACTAAAGTGAAGAAAAATGCACATAAAGTGGATCATGCCAGGTAACTTTAAACTCTCTTTTAAAAGATGAAAAATTTTAGATGTATTTCAGCAGTCTTTAGATTCTTCAATTTAGTTGAGGAGAGAGTTTATACTATATATATATAAAAGAAATATGAAAGGTATTGTAGCAGGGCATGTCTCCTGGGTAAAAAAGTCAACAAAATGCTCTGGGCATCTTGGAGAAGGGGTAATGGGCTTTTACTCAGTCCTGGAGTTTTTAAAAGGTCTTCCTGGAAGTAGTAGGATCTGCGCCAGCTACTGAGTGTATGGTTATGCAGGTGTGCCATCTAAAAGGCAAAAAACATTCCTTTTCCTGGGAATGTGTTTTGAAGAGTGTAGTTACACAAGTCTTGCTTGCTCATCAGTTCCATTTGGCTGTGTTCTTATGTTCAGATTCCTCTTCACCAAACGTGACCTCAGCACATACTTGTGTTTAAAGAGGATAAAATCTGGAAATTACATTATTAAAGTAACCATGTTTTATGTTGACTATTTTATTATTGTTTTCTAGTTAGAAGAGTAATACAGTCTCATGATTGAAAAAAATATCAATATACAAGAATATCATATAAAAATTCAGAAACTCCTACTCTCCATACTCTAGTCTGTCTCCTCCAAGGTTACTTCTCTTAACTATTTCTTTTGTATTCTTCTAGAAATGTTCTATTCATGTTCAAGTATATATGTGTGTGTGATATGGGGGTTTTGCCTAACATTATATCTTAGATACTTTTCTTAAGAGGTCTGTGCAGTTATTTCTCATGCATTTAAACAGCTGCATAATATTCTTTTGTGCCCATACACTATAGTATAGTGAACCCCAGTCCTCTATTAATGGACTTTTGGGCTGAATCTCTTATTTCTTATCTCAAACAATGTTGCGTGAATATCATTCTACAGGTACTTGTACAAGTATCATTATAGAATAAATTCTCAGAAGTAGGCAGGATCAAAGGATATGTGCATTTAAAGTTTTGGTAGTTGTTGCCATAGCCCACCAAAATATTGTCCCAGTTTATATTCCTACAGTGTAGGAGAACGAGTCTAGAATTTTTAAAGGTTTTATTTCAATACTGTGAGATAGAGGCTGTATAACATCTGTTAGAATGCACAAATCACCCTGCTATCTTTGTGGAACCCTTATGTCTTAGGATGAGTGCCTTTGAGGAGTGGTCTCTAAGTAACATATTTCTTCACAGTGCCACCCTAGTAATGTCTTAAATGTAAAACATTAAAATTAATAAATTTTCAGTATATGATGCACTTGATTATTTTTAAATGCTTAGAATGAAGTGGAAAACAAAGCCTTTTTGATGTATCAGTAGTCAAATTGTTTTACTCAAGGTTGTTCTGCTATAGCAATTTGTGTTATAAATTTATACTATAAAAACAATACATGTTCAGGGTTGGAATTTTAGAAAATGAAGAAAATGTCCTCAGAACTAATAATATTCAAAGAAAATTAGCTTTTTAGGAAACATAGTCACAGTTTTACTATACATACAATTTTATTTTTCTTTACATAACATTAAAAAAAAAGGCATTTTCATTTAATCCCTATACCCATTTTTAAAATTTAGTTGTCTGTGTGAGTTGAAAAATTCATAGATAGGATTTTAGTTACATATAAAATAATTTTCTCAAGGAAGTGAAAACCAATGTGGAAAAAATCTTTTCAGTTCAAAGCAATGTGTTAAATTAAGTATTTCCATAGAGGGGTAAGCTGGCAAAAATTTTACAATAACATAGCTATATCTTCATTTGAAAAAAATTTTTTTTAATGATGTGAATTATTGTATAAAATATTCTAAGGCTTTGGGAGTAGAGTTTGATATTTCTTTTACCATTTTCAAAGTAACATAAGCTTATATTGGAAACTAGAAAATTTAGAAACATAGACAAGAAAAAACCCATATTCATAATAAACATTTATTATTAAAATTTTGCCTTTTCTATTTATTTTCTAGAAGTTTAACAGCAACCACTTATTGAATGTTCATAATGTATAAGGAACTATAAGTCATTTGCTTAAGTTTTATGCAGCATTATTTCATTTAATCCTTACAACAATACCGGTGGTAGGCACTATTATTATTTCTATTTTATAGATGAGGAAATTAAGTACTAATTTGCTCAAAGGCCCACATCTGTGATTTTAAACCTATTCTCTCTGACTCCAAGTCATAGCTTTTAGTTTTATTTTGGTTTTTTACTGTTTGACTCTGCTGCTTATTGCTTGTTTAGTTTTTTGGTAGGGGCTGATGGTGATATATATTTTGCTGCTTTGTGTTTTGACCATGATGTATATAAACAGAAAATTATATGCATATATATATGTATAAAATTTGTTTGTTTTACATTGGGACATAAGCACATTTCCCAAGTTGTTGTAACTCTTTCTAAGCATCACCCTTAATAGGGATATAATAATCCATTAAGTAGAGACATAATATTTGTTTGCCTAACTCTTCCCCTCTTGTCAGAAGTGAAAAGAACTTGTCGAGTAGATTCAATCTCTTATTATTTTAATTGTTACTATGATGAACATCTTTTCACAAAGATTGCATACTTTAGTTTTAGGATTATTTCCTTAGCACAGAGTCTCAGAAATGGAAAGACTAAGTCAAAATAGTAGGAAAATTTTAAGGGTGTCGCTACATTGCTTTCTTAAAGAGTAAGGTTTTGTGCTCCTACCAGCCATGTGGGATACGATTTCATTAGTATTTTGACTCATTTTACTTCAGTAAATAGGTACTGAACGTCTACTATGAGCTAGCTATGAGAAATATGGTAAACAAGGTAACCTGGTAAAGACATTTTTGCCCTCATAGAGCTTACAGTTCAATAGAGAAGGCACACAAAGAAGTATTCAATTATAATATATTCTGATACCTGCTATTTAAAGGAAGGATGTATTATGCTATGGAAGCACACGGGAGAGATACCAAACATTAGCAGTATTTTCATGCTGTATTTTAATTACCCTGTATTAAAATTTGCCCTTTCTAAAGATTTGTGCTAATTTAGACTAAAAATATCCTAAATTATTTAAAATTTACATGTTATTGATTATGAATGGATTCTATATATTATTGTGATCAAAAGTGAAACCATTTTTCCAACATCTGGAAGTCAAATTTTGTTTATTTGTAATCTTAGGTTAAGAGGATGATCTGAACATAAGACTATCTAAAGCCTACCTAAAAATAATTTAAAATAAAAAGTAAAGCCTACCTAAGTAACTCACATTGTTTCACAGTTTGTCTTAAACTTAATGTTTTAGTATAATCTCCTACCACACTACCAAATTCCAGCTTACAACACTTATTGGCATGCAAGGTTCCATCCTAAAAGATCCTTGCTGGGATGCTCTTTTTCTGCTTTCTGCTAGCCAGAATCCTTCTTATCTTTCAAAGCTGAACTCAGATGTCACCTCCTTTGGTAAGGTTTCCCAGAACCCTCACTAGAATATTGATGTTGTGTACTCCTGAACACCTTGTTCCTGATAGGTTATAACATGTTCTTGTGATAGCCTTCCCAGCAAGATTGTGAGTTTTATATATCCCTGAATCCTCACTGCCTCTACCACACTTAGTGGGCCTTCGATGAGTCGTTTGCCCAATGAATGAAATCCCACCTACAGGGGTCATCACTGAAGCTGACAATGAATGCTTTACTTTTAGTACCTCTGTAGTACTTGTCTGTATTTATAGAGCCTTGTGTTGTTATCTTTTAACACGTATCGGTATGCTGTAATTGGTATGCCAGAAGTTCATGAGGCAGTTGTTTAGAATTTAAGGTACATTTTCCTATAGAAATAGTGTTATAAATTGTACTTTAGTGTTCCTGGAAAGTAACCTATAATCCTTGTAATCTATACTGTTCTATTCAGTATGCAGCTGTTCTATAAACCACTTATCTTCTGTCATTGTGTCTTGGTGACAACTTATTTCATGTTCCAGTTCTGGACTCCAGGAGCAGATCCTTCCAGCAGAAGAGTAGCTAAGACAGAGGAAGGAAGAGTTCCTTTTTTGCTTTCCTGTTCCAGAGCACTGCAGAGATTAAGAGGATCCAAATCAGAAAAGCAGTGAAAAAAGGTCCCAGACATACCAGGAAATTGCAGGGAAGATGGAGATTGTAATTTGAGGTTCTGGTAGTAGCCTATTCCCAACTGGAGTGACCTTTTGCATTCAAAACACATCTTAAGCAGTCTCTCTAGTGGCTTCCTTCCTTTCTACTTATTAATTGGAAACCCCATGTAGGAGGTAACTAATCAGAATTCAAACAAGACAGAAAGTCAGGTTGGTTTTCATCTAAGTAAGTTGGAATAATTTTTTAGCTTCCCTTCATTGTTGACATGTGACTCTCATACTCAGACTCATCATCCTTTTGTGCCTGTACATCTAATGAGATTCTGACATAGTATATTTGCTCTCAAAGCTTTTAAGATTTCATTAGTGGAATGGCTTCCTTTGCTTTTCATCTTAATTACCCTAGTGTTTATATGCATTGGTTCTGAGTATTATTGATTTGTTTTCAAAGTAATGGTTTGAAACCCCCAAAATTGAAACTAGCTAGCTGTGTTAGACAATGAAACTTGAAGAACCTTTGAAACTGATATTGATTTCTTCATGGATTTATATAGATCCTTTAACCATTCTATAAAAGGAGAGCTAATTCAAATTAGACCTACTTTTTCTAAATATTTAACATTTAGAATTAGAAGTTTTTATTTGCTTTTTCAAATGATTATAAATTAATATTATCTATAGATACATTTTCTAATTTGTAGGTCTTCTGATATAATATGCTAATTGCTTATAATTTTCAGGAAATAGGTAAAAGAAGGTAGAAAAAGACTGTTTGCAGAATACATTATCACTGTTAATATATTGTAAAAGAATAATGCCTAGATAAATTGGGGGTATCTCTTAGTAAGATAGTCTCCAGAGCAATAAGAACCAAGAAGGTTAAGAGAGAATTCCAAGGTAGTTATAAAAACCAGCGTTATTGAGCACACTGTTCCATTGTTTGCTGAGAGTGTCACTGGTTTCAGGGAACATTAATGGTTGGAAATAGCTTCTTCAAAATTTTGGGTACTTATAAGAATGAAAGCACCTGAGATTTACCTGGGTTTTGTGGGGGTGGGGATGCAGGTAGTGGCTGGTACATAACCAGCTGCATTTCTTTATTGGATGATATGGAAAGTCATAACATATTCTTTGACTAGAATATAACTTTTACTGCAAAAAACAGTACACAAAGGACTCCAATTTTTAGGGAACAAAAGAACAGTGATAGCAAAATACAAGTTGCTGAACACAGTGTAGTAAACAGTGGTTGTAGAGCCCCAAAGAATAAGACAGGCTTGTTTTCAGTTTGCCAATTACTAACTGTTCAACTTAGGGAAATAAGTTTAAAATCTCTATCCTAAGTCCTTTTCTCAACAGCAAAGATAGTAATAGTACCTACTTATTTTATTCACTCAGTAAATACAATTGAGTGCCTACTTTGTGCTAGGGTTCCAGGCACCAGGTACTACAGTGGGGGAAGAAAACAGATAAAAATCCCTGCCCTCATGGGCTTACATGAGGAAGCTAGACAACAAATAAGAAATGTGAGTTAAATATATGGACAGCCATAAGGGCTCAGGAAAAAACAAGAGAAGAAGTAGGGGAAGGGAAATGGGAAGTATTAGAGTAGAGAATAAAGGTGAAATATTTGACAGGGAAGACCTCCCTGAGAAAGGTTTCTGTGAGGATTAAATGAGCTACTGAATGATTAGCAGAGTACCTGGCACATAATAATACATCAATAAAAATTAGTAGCTATTATTGTATTTGTGATTAAAGGATAAAGCAAATCAATTAGTTAATGATCACCAACCAAAGTGAGGTGAAGATTTTATCTAAATGGAAGAAAATCAGTGTACACACAGACACATACACTCACACTAGTTCCTATCTGGAGACTGGTTAATGTTTTTCATTCATTACAAATAGAATTTTTTCAACTATGAACAATTTAATACTCTGAACTACTCACCAAAGCTCATAATGTAATGTAATGTATTAAATTACATTTATAATGTTGTAATGTTATAGTATCACATGTGTTCTCTGTTTGATTTAATTTTTATTTTACCAATATTGAATGGCTTTTACATTTGGGGGTCTTTTGTTTGATCTTAAAAACATGCCTGATGTATAAATTTAGGAAAATTAATTTGTGTTCCACTTTCAGTCTTTGAATCATGGATTACCTTCTAGGTTATCACTTTTAGCCCTTGAATGTATGTGGATCATTAATACTCAGATGTCTGAGTGCTCGGATAAAAAGTATCATGAAGCTTAAAGCTGAAGAGCTTTTGTTACTTTCATAGAATGGAACACATTTAGAATAACACTATTTAGTACTCAAAATAAGATAAATGATGACATACTCCATTGTGTCTTTCAGTGTGTTGGCACGCATCAGCCCCGAAGCAGTGATTTCTGGATTAAACTACATGTCATTTGCCAATGTTGGCATGAGTGGCTTAAGCCCCAGTGGTGTGGATTTGAGCATGGAGGCAAATGCTATAGCTCTGAAATATTTAAATGAAAATCAACTGTCACAGCTGTCTCTCTCTCGATCAAACCAAAATAACTTTGACCCATCTTTTAGCCTTCTACATATTAATACAGACAGAAGCACAGTGGGGCTCAGTTTAATTTCACCAAACAACATGTCATTTGCAACTAAAAAGTATATGAAGAGATATGGACTGATACAAAGCAGTGATAATAGTGAAGATGAAGAGGAGCCTCCAAATAATACAGACAGGGGTGAACTCTTATTGAATCAGAACCTTACATCCATACCTGAAAAACTTGATTTTCAGAAAGAACCTTCTAGGAATGCCTGTGAAGTAATCAGTCATTACAACTATGAATCTGTGGGCACCCGCACAGATAAGCCAGTGTTGAGAAATATTACAAATGAAGCTGTTCAGTCAAAAGTAACACAGCAGTCAAATGAAAACCCAGCTTTCTTACTAAAGAACCTTCAGCCGTGTCCTGCAGTGAACCTCCAAACTGGGAAAGCAGAGTTCACACAGCATCCTGAGAAAGAGAATGAAAGGGACACTGCACTTTTTGCTCAAAGTTTGAAACCTTCTGAAACTTTAAAGCAAATGAGTAGTGTGAATTCAGTTGGCACCTTTTTAGATGTAAAGCGTCTCAGACAGTTGCCAAAATTATTTTAAACCTGTGTCTCTCCATCCTCCTTACAAGAGGACAGGGTGTCTCCTGAAGATACTTAGGGAAGTCAGAGCCTTTCCACAGTTTTGGGACTCTGATCATTCTAGGGAACTGCTCTGTTTCTTGGTAGCAGCTGATTGCGAAGAGCTGAACAAGTGACCCGATTGTCTATGAGATGGTTGGCTAGTCGGAAGGCTAAGTTCTTTTTGTTCACATAGGGCTGTCCAGCATCACTGAAACCTTTTTGAAGAAAACAAATCCTGAAATTAGTTATTTCAACAAATTTAGGTAAACAGATGACTATACAGCTCTGAATCTGAACTGTTCTTTCAGACTGCACATCTTGAAAAATCCATTTCCTAGCATTTGCATCTCTGCGTGTACCTAGTGTCGCCTAAAAGAACGTAAAGCTATCATGACCCTGACATAATTAGTTCTTACTGAATTTAAGGGGAAAGCTTTATTTTTAAAAAATAACTTAAGATCTTTTATACAGGGAGTGTATATGACCTCTTAATTACGATGCCTATTAAATTTTGTGGAAATAAAACTTTTGCAAGTGGTGTGTTGATGTTAATGTAATATTTTTCAATGTGTAGCACAGCTATCACAGAACAAGAAAATTATTGAGTATGAATGTTTCATAACCTTTGTGAGTTTTTCAAGTGTTTTAATATTTTTTAATAGAATTTAATAAAAATGTCTAGATTGATTGCTTTCCTTTATCCTCTGCTATAGCATACTTTTCCTCACTTTAAATAAATAAATTATTAATTTTTAGACTCCCAAAAAGTTACAAAAATGTTAAGAGTTCAGATATATACTTCCCTCAGTGATCCCCAATGATAAATTCTTACTAACCATAGTAAATAATAAAAAAAAACAAGAAATTGACATTGGGTACAGAATTAGGAACTAAACTACAGACCTTTCACATCTTACAAGTTTCTGTACATACTCATTTGTTTGCTTTTGTGTATAGATCTATGAAACGTTATCACTTACTACAGATTTGCATAAAAATGACCACCACAATCAACATGCAGAACTTCCATCACTACAGTGCCTTGCTTTTAAAATACCCACTTCCTCCAGGCCTAACCTCCATCAACCAACGGTCTGTTTGTTCTCCATCACGGAATTTGGTCATTTTGAGAATGTTAATTTAAATGGAATCATAGTATGAACTTTTTGGAATTGGTCATAATGAACTCAGCATAATGTCTTTGAGATCCACCCAAGCTGTTGATTGTATCAATAGTTGCTTCCTTTTCCCCCTTACCTTCTTAAAAATTAAGTTTTAAATTGTTATTTGTGAATATAAGTGAAAAAAGCCCTCATTCACTTGAGAGAAAAAGTGCTTCTGCTGAGGCTAAACTAAAATATCATTGCCTTATATCAAAGTTTGATATGTAAACTGGAAAGAAATGGACTTTGATCTCTCAATGCTTTCCTTCCCAGTGGGACCTCCTGAGTAATAACGTGATAAAACCATTTATAGTTAGCAGCCAAAGTGGCGTGCTGGCTCTCTGGAGCCAGGACTGGTCTCTCACAGTGCTTCCTGTGCAGGTGTTTCCAGGGACCAGGGTTTCCCTGTGCTGGTGCTTTTTCAGGTTAAAGTTAAGACGCAGGAATACAATGACAATGATTCTCTGTGCTTCCCTTTGTTCCCATAGGCATCCTTTGGAGCTTTAGTTATTTTAATAAACAGCATAAAAATCCATTCATACATTTCACTGGAGTAAAATTTTAAGTAATGAAATTGTCAGTGCCACTTCAAGTGTGTTCTGTTGAACTTTAGCCTTTGGTGTTTCACCCAAAAAACAACTGTGGGTACAATTTATATTGCACAGGATTGAAAAAAACAATGCTTAGTGAATTAACTCACAGCCTAATTAATTGTACTGTTACCACTGGGAAACCTGTAATTTTCCTTTTTCTTTTTCTTTTTATTACTTTTTATTTTGGTATCATTAATGTACAATCACTTGAACAACATTGTGTTTACTAGACCCCCTATTATCAAGTCCCCCCCACATACCCCACTACATTCACTCTCCGTCATTACTTGTCTTCTCTATAAATACTGCCTTTCCCATGTCCCCTGCTGGTGCATTACGTGTGTAAATCATAATGCCCCTTTTCCCCCTTATCCCTCCCTACCCACCCATCCTCCCCAGTCCCTTTCCCTTTGTTAACTGTTAGTCCATTCTTGGGTTCTGTGAGTCTGCTGCTGTTTTGTTCCTTCAGTTTTTCCTTTGTTCTTATACTCCACAGATGAGTGAAATCATTTGATACTTGTGTTTCTCCGCTTGGCTTATTGCACTGAGCATAATACCCTCTAGCTCCATCCATGTCATTGCAAATGGTAGGATTTGTTTTCTTCTATGGCTGAATAATATTCCATTGTGTATATGTACCACATCTTCTTTATCCATTCATCTACTGATGGACCCTTAGGTGGCTTCCATTTCTTGGCTGTTGTAAATAGTGCTGAGATAAACACAGGGGTGCATCTGTCTTTTTCAAACTGTGCTGCTGCATTCTTAGGGTAAATTCCTAGGAGTCAAATTCCTGGGTCAAATGGTATTTCTATTTTGAGTTTTTTTGAGGAACCTCCATACTGCTTTCCACAATGGTTGAACTAGTTTACATTCCCACCAGCAGTATAGGATGGTTCCCCTTTCTCCACATCCTCGCCAACATTTGTTGTTGTTTGTCTTTTGGATGTTGGCCATCCTAACTGGTGTGAGATGATACCTCATTGTGGTTTTAATTTGCATTTCGCTGATGATTAGCAATGTGGAGCATCTTTTCATGTGCCTGTTGGCCATCTGAATTTCTTCTTTGGAAAAGTGTCTGTTCAGCTCCTCTGCCCATTTTTTAATTGGCTTATTTGCTTTTTGTTTGTTGAGGTGCCTGAGTTCTTTATATAATTTGGATGTCAACCCCTTATCGGAGATGTCATTTATGAATATATTCTCCCATACTGTAGGATGTCTTTTTGTTCTACTGGTGGTGTCCTTTGCTGTACAGAAGCTTTTTAGTTTGATATAGTCCCACTTGTTCATTTTTGCTTTTGTTTCCCTTGCACGGGGAGATATGTTCATGAAAAAGTTGCTCATGTTCATGTCCAAGAGATTTTTGCCTATGTTTTTTTCTAAGAGTTTTATGGTTTCATGACTTATATTCAGGTCTTTGATCCATTTTGAGTTTACTTTGGTGTATGGGGTTAGGCAGTAATCCAGTTTCATTCTCTTACATGTAGCTGTCTAGTTTTGCCAATACCAGTTGTTGAAGAGGCTATCATTTCCCCATTATATATCCATGGCTCCTTTATTGTATATTAATTGACCGTATATGCTTAGGTTTATATTTGGGCTCTCTATTCTGTTCCACTGATCTATGGGTCTGTTCTTGTGCCAGTACCAAATTGTCTTGATTTTTGTGGCTTTATAGTAGAGCTTGAAGTAAGGGAGCGTAATTCCCCGTGCTTTATTTTTCCTTCTCAGGGTAGCTTTGGCTATTTGGGGTCTTTTGTTGTGCCATATGAATTTTAGAACTATTTGCTCTAGTTCATTAAAGAATGCTGTTGGTATTTTGATAGGGATTGCATTGAATCTGTAAATTGCTTTAGGCAGGATGGCCATTTTGACTATTTTAATTCTTCCTAGCCAAGAGCATGGGGTGAATTTCCATTTATTAGTGTCCTCTTTAATTACTCTTAAGAGTGTCTTGTAGTTTTCAGGGTATAGGTCTTTCACTTCCTTGGTTAGGTTTATTCCTAGGTAGTTTATTCTTTTTGATGCAATTGTGAATGGAATTGTTTTCCTGATTTCTCTTTCTGCTAGTTTACTGTTAGTGTATGGGAGTGCAACAGATTTCTGTGTATTAATTTTGTATCCTGCAGCTTTGCTAAATTCAGATATTAGATCTAGCAGTTTTGGAGTGGATTCTTTAGGGTTTTTATGTTCACTATCATATCATCTGCAAACAGGGACAGTTTGACTTCTTCCTTACCAATCTGGATGCCTTTTATTTCTTTGTGTTGTCTGACTGCCGTGGCTAGGACCTCCAGAACTATGTTGAATAAAAGTGGGGAGAGTGGGCATCCTTCTCTTGTTCCTGATCTTAAAGGAAAAGCTTTAAGCTTCTTACTGTTAAGTATAATGTTGGCTGTGGGTTTGTTATATATGGCCTTTATTATGTTGAGGTACTTACCCTCTATACCCATTTTGTTGAGTTTATCATGAATGGATGTTGAATTTTGTCAAATGTTTTTCCGTGTCTATGGAGATAATCATGTGGTTTTTATCCTTCTTTTTGTTGATGTGGTGGATGATGTTCATGGATTTTTGAATGTTGTACCATCCTTGCATCCCTCGGATGAATCCCACTTGATCATGATGGATGATCTTTTTGATGTATTTTTGAATTCGGTTTGCTAATATTCTATTGAGTATTTTTGCATCTATGTTCATCAGGGATATTGGTCTGTAATTTTCTTTTTTTGTGGTGTCTGCCTGGTTTTGGTAATAGAGTGATGTTGGTCTCATAGACTGAGTTTGGGAGTATTCCCTGCTCTTCTACTTTTTCCAAAACTTTAAGGAGGATGGGTATTAGGTCTTCACTAAATGTTTGATAAAATTAATCAGTGAAAACATCTGGTCCAAGAGTTTTCTTCTTATGTAGTTTTTTGATTACCTATTCAATTTCTTTGCTGGTAATTAGTCTATTCAGATTTTCTCTTTCTTCCTAGGTCAGACTTGGATGGTTGTATTTTTCTAGAAAGTTGTCCATTTCTTCTAGGTTATACAGTTTGTTACCATATAATTTTTCATAGTATTCTCTCATAATTCTTTGTATTTCTGTGGTGTCCATAGTGATTTTTCCTTTCTCATTTCTGATTCTGTTTATATGTATAGACTCTTTTTTTCTTGATAAGTCTGGCTAGGTGTTTATTTAATTTGTATTTTCTCGAAGAACCAGCTCATGCTTTCATTGATTGTTTTATTCTTCTCAATTTTATTTATTTCTGCTTTAATCTTTATTATGTCCCTCCTTCTACTGAGTTTGGGCCCCATTTGTTCTTCCTTTCCTAGTTTCATTAATTGTGAGTTTTGACTGTTCATTTGGGATTGTTCTTCTTTCCTGTATTGCAATGTATTTCCCTCTTAGCATGGCCTTCACTGCGTGTCACAGATTTTGCGGTGTTGAATTATTGTTGTCATTTGTCTCCATATATTGCTTGATCTCTGTTTTTATTTCGTCATTGATCCATTGATTATGTAGGAGCATGATGTGAAGCCTCCATGTGTTTGTGGGCTTTTTCATTTTCTTTGTGTAATTTATTTTTAGTTTCATACCTTTGTGATCTGAGAAGCTGGTTGGTACAATTTCAATCTTTTTGAATTTACTGAGGTTCTTTTTGTGGCCTAGTATATGATCTATTCTTGAAAATGTTCCATGTGCACTTGAGAAGAATGTGTATCATGTTGCTTTTGGATGGAGTGTTCTGTACATGTCCGTTAGGTTCATCTGTTCTAATATGTTGTTCAGTGCCTCTCTCTCTTTATTTTCTGTCTGGTTGATCTGTCCTTTGGAGCGAGTGGTGTGTTGAAGTATCCTAAAATGAATGCATTGCATTCTATTTCCCCTTTTAATTCTGTTAGTATTTGTTTCACATATGTAGGTGATCCTGTGTTGGGTGCATAGATATTTATAATAGTTACATCCTCTTGTTGGACTGAACCTTTTATCATTATGTAATGTCCTTCTTTGTCTCTTGTCACTTTCTTTGTTTTGAAGTCTATTTTGTCTGATACAAGTACTGCAACTCCTGCTTTTTTCTTCCTATTAGTTGCATGAAATATCTTTTTCCATCCCTTTACTTTCAGTCTGTGTATGTCTTTGGGTTTGAAGTGAGTCTCTTGTAGGCAGCATGTAGATGGTCTTGTTTTTTGTCCATTCAGTAACTCTATGTCTTTTGATTGGTGCATTCAGACCATTTATGTTTAGGGTGATTATCGATAGGTATGTACTTATTGCCACTGCAGGCTTTAGATTCGTGGTTACCAAAGGTTCAAGGGTAATTCCCTTACTATCTAACAGTCTAATTTAACTGATTTTGTATGCTATTAAAAACACAATCTAAAGCTTTTTTTTCCCTCCTTTTTCTTCCTCCTCCATTCTTTGTATGTTATGAATCATATTCTGTACTCTTTGTGTAACCCTTGGGTGACATCTGTTTAGCCTTAGGAATACTTCCATCTATAGGAGTCCCTCGAAAATGCACTGTAGAGGTGGTTTGTGGGAAGTAAATTCTCTCAGCTTTTGCTTATCTGAAAATTGTTTAATCTCTCCTTCAAATTTAAATGATAACCTTGCCGGGTAGAGTATTCTTGGTTCAGGACCCTCCTGCTTCATTGCATTAAATATATCATGCCACTCCCTTCTGGCCTGTAAGGTTTCTGTTGAGAAGTCTGATGATAGCCTGATGGGTTTTCCTTTGTATGGTGATCTTTTTTCTGTCTCTAGCTTCTTTGAAAAGGCTCTCTTATCCTTGATCTTTGCCATTTTAATTATTATATGTCTTGATGTTGTGTTCCTTGGGTCCCTTGTGTTGGGAGATCTGTACACCTCCATGATTTGTACAGAACACTCCATCCAAAATCAGCAATTACCTCCTCAATGACACTTTCTATCCCTTTTTCTCTCTCTTCTTCTTCTAGTACCCCTATTATGCCAATATTGTTCTGTTTGGATTGGTCACACAATTCTTTCAATATTCTTTTATTCTTCAAGATTTCTTTTTTCTCTCTATGCCTCAGCTTCTTGGTATTCCTCTTCTCTAATTTCTATTCCATTTACCATCTCTTCTTCTTTTAAATCCCTCCATTGTATGTTTCATTTCAGATAGGGAATTTCTTAATGATTGAATCTCCATCTTAAATTCTTTCCTGAGTTCTTGAATATTTTTCTGTACGTCCATAAGCATGTTTATGACTTTTATTTGGAACTCTCTTTCAGAAAGATTGGTGAGTTCAGTTTCATTTGGCCCTTTTTCTGGGGTTTGTGAGATTTTGGTCTGAACCATGTTCTTTTGACGTTTCATATTTCTGTGTGGTGCCCACTAGTGTGCAGAAACTCCAGTCTCTGGAGCTGCTCAGGCCCTAGAGTGAGGTTGGGGGTCGTAGGGGAGCAGAGCTGGTGCCTGGGGGGAGGAAAGATCTGTTTCCTGACTCCCATCTGCGGTGCCTGTCTCCGGCATCAGAGACAGTAGGACAAGCACACACGTGTAAGCCTCTGTGCTTTGCGTCTTTAGCTGTTGTAGGTGGGGCCCCCCTCGGGCTGGCCTTACCCCAGTGCGTGACTGCCGGTTTGCGGTTTGCGAGCAGGTGCCTGCAGGCCAGTAGGAAGGCTCAGCAGGCTGTGTATCACAGTGGTGGGCCTCAGAGCTGAGTAGGCAGCCAGGGAGATGGAGCACCTGAAGCTCCTCAAAGTTCCCAACTAGCTGGGCAGAGCACACCCAGACAACCTTGTCCAGCTCTCCCTTCTCCCGCACAGCAAGCTCCGTGCAAACCCCGCCCCTTCAGCAGCCCTCTCACTGCTAGGAAGCCTCTCAGATCTCCTGCCCCTCCTCTGACACAGAGCAGCCGGGGTGGGTCCCATCCTTGACAAACGGCCGGAATGTCAGTCTCCCAGGTCCTCCGCCCATCCGAGCTCCCCAATGCTCAGGGCACCACGCAATATAGGCTTCCGCTCACAAAGCAGATCTCCAGGGCTAGGTGTTCAGTAGTCCCAGGCTTCCACCCCCTCCCAGCTCTGTTTCTCTTCCTCCTGCCTGTGAGCTGGGGTGGGGGAAGGGCCTGGGTCCTGCCGGATTAAGGCTTTCGTACATTACCCCTGTTTTGTGAGGTCTGCTCTGTTCATGAGGTCTGTATGCAGTCTGGTGCAGCCTTCTTTCCTGTTGCTGTTTTAGGGTTAGTTGTATTAACTAATTGTATTTTTGTACTATTTTTGGTTTTGGGAGGAGTTCTCCGTGTTACCTCTCATGCCACCATCTTGAATCCTTTTTCAACCCTGTAATTTTCAAACCAAACAAGAAGCTCTCAATCTGAACAAAAGCAACAACAAAAAAAATTCAAACAGGCTTTTTAGGCAAAATCTAATTTCATCACTTCTCTTAGCACATCTAATTTAAGGCCTCTGGGGAGATACATAGGCACAAATTTTGGAGACTGAATTTAAACTGCAGATTAATTCAACAAAACATGTTTCTTTCTACTAAACAAGTGTCCACAGGTGAAAAACCATTATTGAAGCCTCCTTTAGAAAGTTCTTGAAAAAGAGTGTTTTACTATGGGAAATTCTTTGGCAAATCGGTTGCTGTGATAGCTTTCAGGCATCTTTGGGAAAAGCATTAGTACTGGGAACATTGGATTCAAAGACTTTATAGAGATGAACACCTCTCAAGTGACATTTGTCTGAAGTTTTTTCTTTCGTCCAATCCCACAGCACACTTTATAGATACATGGGTGTGACTTCAAATGGGATAAGGATACGATGGGGCTTCTATTATCCAGTTTCTGGGAAACAAACCCATTGGTCTGTATTCCAGCCAGTTGGCATCCCTCACCCCTTCACCAAACATCTCCTTCCTCAACCTCTGAACCCCACGCTGGGTAATTACTCTGCTCGCTTGTCCTTTGCCTTTTCTGCCTGTGCTAAGCTCCATAGAAGTGGATGCAGACATCTTAGACATAAGCCTTGCTCTTTGCCAGCTTTAAAGCCTTGGGAAAACAGACACACCCCGGACTGCCACGCAACAGTATGAGATGATGAAAAGCCAAAATCAGTGATCCAGGCGGTAGGGAGCCACAGCAGTATAATCATGAGTTTCCCTCTTTGTAGGACCGACCACATGCCCACAGGGTACTGTGCAGAGCATTTTGCATGCACTAGTTCATTTAAGCCTCCTGGCTGACCCCAGCCGGTGGTTCTCATCTTCATAGTTGAGGGAACATCCTTGGAGAAGTTAGTTACCCAAGTAAGTCGCTATCAGAGTTCAAGCTCTTTTTAAGCCACTGAAAAATACTTCTCTGAGGCCGGAGGAATTCCGGAAGAGCCTCCTACAAGAAACATCTTGAGCTGAATAAATTACCTCAAATACTACAGTCATTGCTGTTTCAAATACATGTTGTGCTCCAAGCTGCCCTGCCTAATTTTCCCACAAGAAGGAGTCTGCTTGCCTTTAGGCCAAGGCCAGAAACTACTGTTTTGTACTCAAAAGTCCTAGAGTAGACACCCCCGTTTCTGTTAAATGTTAAAGAGTACAGTGGTTTTACCATGATAACCTCCTACTGAGTCTGTAAGGGCTCCAGGAAAACAGAAGAACAACAGATGTTTCTGTGCCCTTGTTTTCTAGACATTACTCATAAGGGCAGAACCTTTCCTAGCCCCCTAGATTGACAGAGAGGCCTTCATGACTGCAAAATAAATTGAGTGATAATACTGAGTTTGCAGACTTCTTCATACTTTGATGTGCTTTCCTATGTGATTTCCTTCCTAAGTGATTTCCTATAACCCTCACCACCAAAATCCCACAGAGGTTCTGTATGGCAGGCATCATTAACCTGTTTTCATAGATAAGGAGACAGACACTGGGCAAAACTGGGCCAAGGCCGCACATTTATAGTTAACCACATCAAACTTGTGTCCTTCCATTACTTCTAGCCCAGCAGCAGCCACTCACCTCATTCTTCCTCTCCCCTCCAGCACCTTCAACTTGTCCTTCACTGTTGATCTGCTGGGCACTGAGCTAGATGCTGAGCATAAGGTGATGAACAAGACAAACTTGCCCTGAGAAATCTCAGTCTAATGGGGGAGAGACATGCCAACATGAGCAATACAGTGACATCAGTGTTTATAATAAAACTATATAATATGTGACTATATTAAGAAAAGCTGGGAGGAGGATTATTCTGAGAACACTTTTAGATTGTTTCCAGAATCTTGCAGGAACAATGGGGAAGAAAAGGGGAAGAGGTGATACTTCTGAGAGAGGGAACAGTTTGTTGGGAAGCATGGAGATATGAACAGATCCAGCTCTAGAGGACAGGATTGGGGGCAGGAAACCAAAGATAAGAAGGGGAGAAAATATATAGGGAGAACACCAAATTAGGAGTCAGCAACAATTGGGCTCCTCTGATTGCTCTGCCCCAGATTCTGTGACATTGGGCAAGTCACCTCATATAACTGGGCTTTAGTTTCCCAATTTTTGAGGTGAAGGGGTTAGCCTGTGTATCTCTGACATTATGAAATGGTGATGCGGAACTAGGGTGTGAGGAGTGACTTAGTAGTCTAGAGGATGGAAAGGCTTCTGCAAGAAATAGCACTGGAGTTGGGCCTTGAATGATTTTGAAGGAATTCCAGTCATAGATGAGGAAAAGGCTATTTCCCAACCTTTAAAAATGCATAATATATTTCACATTTTAAAAAGAGAATTCCGTTTTTCCTACCAAAATGTTGAGTAATAATATGTGTTCAAAGGGATGCCAACAGGTCTCTCTCCAGCTCTGAATTATACATTCCCTGTTTCTAAGGAGTTCAAAGTCCATTTTGGAAGAAAACATCAAACCCACAAAAAGGAGCTATAGAGTTTTACACCTGGGTGATGTTCCCTATCTCCCCTCTGCTCCCCAAACCATAAACTTTGGGTCACAGAGAACATCCTCAGAGGAAATCCTGCTTCCCCACTTCCTGATCAGAAGCAGAACTCCAGGAAAAGGATGGATTTGGGGAAAGCCCTGTGTCCTGCCTCTTCACAGGAGGTCTGGGGCCAGGAGGACAGAGGGACTCATTAAAGCTACAATGGGAGCGATGACGTCAGGTATCCAGGGACTTCCGAGCTATAGAGCCCTCAGAAATAACCTGGTCCTCATTGTGCAAACAAGGACATGGGGGCCCGAAGAAGAGACCGGACTTACTCAAGTTCACACAGTTTAGTAAGCACAGAGCTGGGACTAGCACTTAGGACTCTAGCCTCCCAGACCACACCATCCTTTGCCATGGTATTTGGGTCTGTAAGTTAGGTAGCAAGCAATCAAACTTAGGCCCTCTCTGCTCTCCTTTGTACCATGAAAGAAAGAAAAGGCAGTGTGTGCATGCTCGTGTGTGCACACAACACACACTTTCCACAACACAGTTTAAAGACTACCTCTGCCCCACGTCCCCTCCCCATCCTGCAGGAAACATTCCCAGAACTCTCTTGTGGAAGTGATATTTTTCTCCTTTGACTTTCCATAATCCTCTTTATGGTCCTCCTCTTATCCTTACAGATTTAATACAATCAACTTGTATGTTGGTTGTATATGCCCATGACTGGGAGCTCCTCAAGGGCAGGGACCACATGTGATCCCTTTGTCTAGTGAAGGGTCACAGGCACAAGGTTTGCTAAATGTCCCTGCTATGTCTGGGGCCTTGTACTAGACAGACCCTGGGGAGCATAACAAAGAAAGGAAAGGCACTCTTAGACCCTGCTGCTGTAAAAATGCATTTATGCATGCACAGACACACATGCACCGAATCATCCATCTACACAGAACTGCTAACACTTACCAAGTCCCATTCAGAATCTCACATAGATCTCCCAGTCACCCTGTGAAGAAACAGACCCAAACATGCCCTTTCTCATGCAAACACTCAGACATACTCACGGCCACAGAGAACTGAGACTAAAGCAGATGAAAAGCCTGGCAACAACGGACAGGATCCTGGTTCAGCATGGTGGAATGAGGATAAGGAGGAAGATGGGATTATTCTCAGCGGTCTTTTTGAGGATCAGAAACTGCCTGTTATGGAGACAGTACTGCTTGCTTGTGTGTGAATCATTAGGGTCATGGGGAAAGCACCGTTACATCTATTTTCTCATCTAATCACCATAACAACACAGTAGTAATAATAGTTAACATTTCCTAAACACACCGACTATGATCTCAGCCTTTATGTTTTTTACCTTATTCCTCACAACAACTGTATAAGGTAGATACTTTTTTGGTCCCACCATTTTATGGAGAAGATAGGAACAGAGTGGCTAAGTAATTTTCTCTGAGGTCACACAGCCAATATGAAGAACCAGGATTCAAAGCCTAGCAGTCTCACCCCAAGAGCATCATGTCAGGATTATCGTGAGAGGAGACGGAGACTCAGTGGTGAAGTGATGTGCCAAGTGTACATGGATGAAGTCAGGGTTTGAACTCAAGCCTATCTGGTTTCAGAGCCCATGTTCCCTTCTCTTTTTCTCCTTCTTTCCTTAGGGGCAGAGGTTGAGGCAAGCATGGGTTTCAGTTCCCTAAAGCCCATGTTTCTACTTTGATAAGGTGATATGAGATCATAGACACTGGTTGGAAGCAGAGTAGAAACATGGACCACAGCTGAGCCACTCCTGATGAGTGGCTTGCTCTAAACCCCCAGAAGCACCCTAGAGGGGCCTGTGCAGTGACTCTCCAAGCTCCCTGCCTGCGGTCCCCCCACCCCCATTACGACCTGCATTTACAACCCAGGAAGGGGCTGCGACTCCACTAGTGTGATCATGGAACCATCTCTTTCTGCTCTGCTACAAGGGCCGTACAGGATGTACTTGCACTGTCTGTGTGGCTTGTTTCTAGGACCAGGAGGGCCGGTCAGTTACGCTTCCTCTAAGTTCGTGGCCCAGGTTCCTGATGGGTGGTGTCCCCTCTCCCTCAATTTCTTTCTGAAGCTCTGTCCTGTCCCTCTTAGTTCTTCAACATTTGCAGTGTCCTTACTCTGTCTCTGTGCTATGCGGCAGCCCAGACCAACCAGACACGGGCTCTGTCTCTGAGGGGCTCAGTAGGGCACACAGACCCCCTGGTATGTGTAGTTGGCACCATGTTGGAAGGACATTTAAGGGACATAGATGTTTAAGGGACACAGAAGAAGGAGCCAGAGGCAGGAACTTCTGCTCTGCTAGAAGCCCCGGAGCAACCGAAGTCCCTGGCTTTCTCTGTCTGCCCTGAGGAGATGTACTCGGTGTTCATCATGGCCCCAGTACAGCAGGGCCCATGGGCACAGTCCTGGGGGACAAGCCAGTGGTGGGACTAACCCGGGAGAAGCAAAGTCCCCAGCTGCCAAAGGCCTGAGATCATGTACGTGAATGATTTCATTCAACACCTTTCCATTGTCCTAAGGCCATCCTAGCAGGCATGAGCCTGGGCTCCTTGAGGGCAGCCCAGAAGGGCTCTCAGTCCTCTCACATCCTCAGCAGCCAGCACAGGGCCCAGGACTACCCCTCAAACTGTTTGTTTAAAATGAACAATTGAACAGGGGCTATGCCCACTGTACAGATGAGAAAGCTGAGTTCCAGAGAGCGTGGGTGATTTCTCTCCCACCACAGCCTTTAGTAATAGAATGAGAAAGAACCCAGATTTCTTCACCTAGTGCAAGACATGCTATCCAAGAAAGAGGAGCATGTCTTATTGGTGTCTGTTGTCTAGGTACCTCAGATATTGTCTGGCACAAACTAGATATTCAGCAAATGTGGAATAAAATGAATGAAAAAAGTTGGCTGGCTGGTGTTTTGGACAGCCCTGGCCCACCAGTCTCACCTCACCTACCACAAAGCCCCTTTGTATAACTTGAGCCACAGTCACATTGAGCTTCTCACTGTCCCCATGTGTGCCCTTCCTCAGTTCTCACTCGGGTGTTTGCACTTGCCGTCGCACTTCCCTATCATCATCTGCCCCTGTCACTCACAGTCCGAGACAGGTGACAACACTTTTGTAAAGTGTAGTCTGATCCTTCCCAGCCAGAACCACAACACGCGCGCGCGCGCGCGCACACACACACACAAACACACACGCGGGCGCGCGCTGTGTCTTGGTTTCCCAAAGCCTTTGCCCGCCCCGTTCTGGTAGACCGAGTGTGCAGCTTTACTGTACTTCTTGGTTTCTCTGTGTGTCTCCTCCATCTTAGTACCGTCAGGCTTGAACACCTGGCCTGGTGTGGACCTGAGGCTCATGATCATGTGAACCATGTTTTTTTTTTACCCTTTTGTAGAAATGAGGAAACTGAGGCACACAAATATGATGACTTGCTTAGAGCCATCAGCTACGAGGTAGTTGAGGAGGAACTCTAGCCCAGGGCAGCCTGACAATCAGTCATGTATTCTTAACCATGCCATTAGACTCTGTCCCGTGGAAGGCGTTGTGGGCTAACACACAGGACCCAGGCCATGCAGACAAGAGGGCCTCCTGCCACAGCGGATGCAGAGCTACCGACAGAGCCAAGTAGGCCTGGGTCTCTCGTTAATGGTGCCTTTAAGAAACTCTCCCTTCCCTTTCCACCCATCATTCCATCACCTCTTCGCCCCTGCCCCCTACAGCCAAAAGATCAGCTTGTGACTCCCTGTCAGGTATGACTTGTTAGAAATTTAACAAGAAAACTGGGATGCCTTGTTTCTGCAGGCGCCCTGGTTCTGCAGTGAGAACCAGGGTTCTCACTGAGGCCTGAGCAAGACCACAAAGAGGAAGGAGGCAAAAATGAGAGCCAGATTAAAGATACAGACTGAGAGACAGGGCCAGAGAGAGGCAGGAGAGAAGAGCAGACCGGAGAGAGTGCTAGAGAGTTAGAGATGGCAGAGATGAGAGGCAGAGTGAAAGAGATGATAAGAGATAAAAGGGAGAGAGAGATCCTGTGGTTCCCTCACCCCATCCTCATTACAGATGGGGAAACTGAGGGTCAGAGGAAGTCACCCTACTTCCTGGCAGATGTCTCTGTCACTTTTCCAAACACCATCAATTCAGCTCCTCTCCTGTCCTCAGAAATCTGCTGATGCCCGTGGGCCTGGCCCTGAGCAGCACGAGTTAGACTGGGAGGTTCTGGGACATTTTAATGAAGACAGCAGTAGGTGAGAGGAGATATCAATGCAGATTTATCAGGGAACGCTTCCTGGACAAGATGAGATTGAAAACAGGCCACAGAAAATGTTTATGATCAACTTTATTGAGACATGGCTTCTATGTAATAAAATGTACCCATTTTAAGTGTACAGTTCATTGGCTTTTGACATGCAAACACTCATATAACCACCACCACAATCAAGCTACAGAATTACCCAGCAGGTGTCCTGGTGCCTCTTTGCTCTCCTCTCTCCTCTGCCATTACCACTGATCTGAACTCTGTCATCACAGATTAGCTTTGTCTTTTCTAGAGTTCCCTGTGAATGGAATCATACCCTAACATACTCCTTTGTGTCTGGCCTCTTTCATTGAGCATAACATTTTTGATTTATTTATAAAATTTATTCCTTATTTCTTCATGTTCATCAGTAGTTTGGTTCTTTTGTATTGCTGAGTAGTATTTTATTACATGAATGTACCACAACTTGTTTATCCATTCACCCGTTAGTGGCATTTGGGTTGTTTCTGGAGTTTATGTGAATAACCCTGCTATGAATATCAGTGTACAAGAGTTCTTGTGGATATATATTTTTCAATTCTCCCAAGCAAGTGTATGTTTAGAAACTGTAGGTCTATAAGGAACTGCCAAAGAGTTCTTCAAAGTGGTCGAGTCATTTTTGCATCCTGGTCAACAATATATGAGAATCGCTCCACATCCTCACCAATACTTGGTATTGTCAGTTTAAAATTTTTTAACCATTTTAGAGCAGGTGTCAAGGTATCTTGTTGCAGAGTTTTAATTTGTATTTCCCTAATGCAAGTCTGAACATTTTTTCATGAGATTTTTGGTTATTTGTTTATCTTCTTTAGGGTCACAAGGGATTTAAACTAGGACATATCACAGAGTTATCCAAACGTCCAGAGATTTTGAAGTAGTTCTCCCACTGTGGCAAATATTTCATGATAGCAAGCAGGAATGGAGAGGACATTGGGTCCAAGCTGATGTGGGTGCCAACCAGTGGAGTGACCTTGAGGGAGTGACCTTTCATTGTCTCTAAAGTTGGGTCTCACAAGCAGCCTGGCAGAGTTATAGTGGAGGATGAAATGACAACACAGAGGCAGAAGCAGGGCGACAGCAGAGAGTGGTGCAGGCATGCACAGCAGGTACTCAGTACACATAGTGTCAATCCACAATCCAGGGGTCCTGTCCACAGTATTTCCATGCATACAAGGGCCAGGGCCCTGTCTGAATGACCATCATCAACTTTTTGCTAGCCAGAAGGCTGATGACCCCAAACATCTTCTATCCTTTTCTGCCAGCTCTGGGAGCAAAACCATCCATGACTGAGCTATTTGGGGTTCTCCGCTGAGGACAGAGCAGTTCACACAGCATCCATTCCATAAGTGTGGGGAGCAGGCTTTGGTCTTCTAGAGGTGTGAAGACCTCTAAGAGGCATGGGTTAGAAAAAAGTAAATGGCTTTAAAACATTAGGAAGCACAGTGCTTTCTTAATATATTCAATTAATTTACATTGACCTTTGCTACAAATGAGGTTTCTAAACTAGAGCAGTGGTTCTCAGATTCTTGTGTACATCAGAAATCACTTGGACATCCTGTTGAAACTCAGATTTCTGGGCCTCACTCCCAGAGTCTCTGATTTATCAGGCCTGGGGTGGGACCTGAGAATGTGCTTTTCTAACAAGTTCCCCTGGTGATTTTGGTCCACTTTGAGAATTGTGATGGCAGTGCTGGGCTTTGGAAGCACAGAGCACTCCCTGCATTTCAAGTTTGGGATTTGGGGCTCAGGCCTTACCGATGAGACAAGGATTCTTCCAGGGCAAGGGAGGGGGACAAAAATGGAGAAGATATTCTACTGCAGTGGAAGGGAAAATAATAACATCTCCTTGAGTTGGAGGAGTTTTTACCATTAAAAATAATCTTAAAAACACTATGCTATTTGGGCAATATCACCTCCCTTCTACAGACTGGGAAAGTGAAACTCAGAGATTAACTTTCCTAGAAACACACAGCTGTTAAGCAGGGGAGCGGGGAGGGGAACTCAGGGGACTGCCTGCTGATCGTACTCCTTGGGCTGCTCCTGGAAGCAGCACGGCCGGAAGCCAGACTGCCCTAGGCGGTAATTCTGGCTCCATCACTTACCAGCTGGGTAGGGTCTGCAAACTGATCAACTTCTCTGTGCCTCAGCGGGCTACCTACAAAATGCAGGTACTGGTACTCCCTGCCTCAGGGGGTTGTTGTAAGGATTAACTGAATGAATATTTATGAAGTGCTTAGGACAGCTCCTGGCATATAGTACTGCCATATAAATGTGTTTATTGGAAGTGAATCTGACTACCCAGACCAGAGTGCGCACACCCAGCGCCTCTCCAGGGGATGAGCTCAGGGGAGAAAGATCATCCAGTCCCCAGGGACAGGGTAGGCAGAAACACTTGAATAAAATGTTAAAGCCTCGATTTTGGGATTTAGGGAGAACCCAGCCATGCAAGTGGCGATAAGGGTGGGGGACAGGTGGCCAGTGGCAAAGACAGCCTCAGGCCCAAAGCCTGACTAGGCTCTTCTCTCCAGGCTGCTCCCTTCCAGACCACACTGCAGTCAGGGTCCCAACCTCCCCTCCCCCTCGACCCCCGCCCAGGCGCTCCGGGTTTCCTGCCGGCCCAAGGCCCCTGCTTGGGGCGGGCGGAGGAGGGGTGGCATTTCCTGGCGGGCCGCGGGCAGCGTCACTCGCTCCCGGACGCTGGACAGCGCGCTGACCGACAGGCACCAGATGCTATTTCGGGCGGCGCCCCGCTTGGTGCCGGCAGTTTCCGTTTTTCCACCGACAGTCGGAAACAGGGAAAGGGGGAGGGTGCAGACGTCACGGAGCCCCCAGACCCAGGCGCGGGCGGTGGGGGTTGGGGGACAGGTCAGGGACGGCTGACGGACTATAGCAGAACCTGGAGCTGCGCGAATAGCGGGGGTGGTGAACGTCCCCCCTCGCCCTGGCACAGATGCCTGGGTGCGCTCTCTGCGGCGGGGCTGACAAAGCCTTGCCTTTTGCCTATCCCTGCCCCTTTACCACAGCCTTTGGGGTGCCGGCAGGGTCGTTTAATGCTCTGTAAAATAATCCAGCACCCTGTACGGGCCCCCAAGGCACGTGAACTCAAGGAATTCAAAACCAAATGCAGAATCCCTCCGCATGTCCTTTGGCTTCCAGGACACTCCCTCCCGCCCTTACCACCCCGTCCAGGAATAAGGCCATCACCCAGGCAAAGGACAACCAGAAACCAAGAGGGTGTCTAGACTCACTCCCCAAACCCAATTCTTACAAATCCAGTTTTGTATCCTAAATACATGTTCTCTTCATCTGCCTCTTGCCATTTCTTCTGCCAGCACCGTAGTCGAGCTCCAACCCACTCCCCTGGATACTGCACTGGCCTCAGACCTGGTCTCCCCACGTCCTTCCCACCTCCTATACACCCCTTCTCCACCTTGCAGCCAAAGAGCGTTCCAGAACAGCAGGCCTAATCCTGTGTAGGACACTGTACCCACCCTCAACCAAGTGAACAAAATGATGCCACCCCAGATCCTTTAAGTTGTCCACAGGCTTGCTTCCAGTCATACTGGACTCTTCTCTGTTCCATTCATGAACCTAAAACCCCTCTGTGTTAGCCCTTGGCCCACCGGGCAGGCTCTCTATGGTCACTCTACCCATCCCTCAGATCCCACTCTTAGATCTCAGTCAGGAATCATTTTCTCAGGGAGGCATCCCTGGCCAGGCTCTCTGATAGGAGAAAGGCCCAGCTCCTTTGTGCAGGGGCTTGGAGACAAGACAGGACTCGTCCAGCAGGGCCTCCACCCTAAGGTGGCAGAGCTGCGCTTTAAACTCAGAATTGTATGACTCCCACTCTTCCTATGAGAAATGCAGCCAAGCAACGGCAGTGGGGACCAAAGGAGGGAGAGATGAAGCCAACCCCCATGGCAGGGAGGCTTCAGGGAGGAAGTGGCAGAAAGGTTGAATCTTGAAGGATGGGTCTGAGAGGAGGGCAATAAGGCAGAAGGACCAGCAGAACTCAGGCACAATGGAAGGATTTTGTTTTGGTAACAGTAGGTGAGGCAGGGCCATGGGGAGAGTGTGAGAGATGAGACTGAACAGATCACAGAGGCCCCTTCTCAGGCTCCCTGCCTAGCAGTCAGCCATGGCTGTTCTTGGCAAGTGCAGGAATTAGACTCTTTTTCTCAGAATATTGGTGGCCCTTCTCCCATGGAAGTCTGTAAAAGTTACTGTATCCAAATGGCACCCTGACTTCCACCAGAGAGTAACAGGAGGAACAGAGGGCACAGGTTGCTCTGAATTAACCATATCTTCACAGACAGTTGTCCTGATGGCAAAGATTGGCCAGGACTCAGATGGAGGCCATACTCGGAGGCTCAGTCCATGACTGGGACTCAGTCTGTGACCAGACAAGGGGCTTTTCCCTAGTTCTCACATTCCAAAAGGAGCTCAAAACCAGAGATGCTGGAAGGACAAAGCAGTCAGTCATGGTGGGTAGACTTGTTTGCCTTAATTTCCTTCTCTATAACAATAACCAGAATTCCCATGCAAGTGCATATGATGTCCTGGGCTTTGGGCTCGGTGAGTTTCCATAGATTATCATCCTCACCACCACCTTTTACAGATCATTTAATTTAATTCACACTACAACTCTGTATGGTAGGTATTACTGCCCCATTTTACAGGTAATGAAATTGAGGTTATAGCTAAGTGACTTCTAAGATTTGAGCCTGTGCTATTTCCACTCCATGATGAAAGAATGAGCCTAGATTCCCTCCCTGCAGAATAAGCCCCACTCTCCTACCCCTTGCAGAACCCATATTTCCACCCCACAGTACAGATCTTGTTCCCTGCAATGAGTTGAGCCCAGATCCTTCCTCCAAGCCTAGACTGTAGTTGCCGTTCCTCATCAACTAGTTTCCAGAGTGGACTCCGTTGCCAAATTTGCTTCAAACCCGGGCTCCACCACTCATTAGATATGCAATTAGGGAAGTTACTTTTACTGGCTGTGCCTCAGTTTCCTCATCTGTAAATTGAGGATAATAATAGCACCAACCTCTTAGGATTGTTTATGAGAACTAAATGAATTAATATTTGTAGAGGGCTAAATTTAAATGTCTAAAATATTATGGGGGGGGGAGGAATATTCCGGGCTCGGTTTGGAACCCAACAGAGCAGGCATTTTAATCTCTCCGTTGACATCCTTTCTGCCTCCATAGATCCCCTAGGTGTGAGCTCTCTCCCTGACATTGAGGCAAGCAAGCTCCATTTTAACGCAGTAAAGAGTCAGGGGAGGCGGCTGGGTGTCAGGAGGAGCTTTCTGGGATAAGAGGAGCTGCCCACTGAAACCTGGGTGTCTAGGAAAGGGAATGCCGGGAAGGGTTCGGAGGGATGGTGTTGGGTAGTGGTCTTCAGAGACAGGGACAGAGTGCTGGGATGAAAGTCACTGAAAAAAAGTGTCTGGAAGGCCGAGGGACTGAGGATGTGGGGAGCCCGGCTTCCCTCGAGGCCTCAGGATCAGAAATGGGTTTGGTCCCCGGGTCCTAGACAGCGCACCCCTCTCTCTCGCCGCGCATTCCGGAGCCGGTCCAGTGCCGCGCAACCGGTCCCGCTCCCTCCGGTGAAACTGCCAAATTAAAATGAATCATTTGGCCCATAATGGCCGAGGCGCTTATCGGGGGCGAGCGGACCCGCGGCAGCGCCTTATCTCCGCGGCACACACGGCCCCGGCGCGCCTCGGCCCATGCTAACGAGGCCTGGGACGTGAGCGGGATTAGAGCCGCAGCGGAGGGGCGCGCGGGCGGGGGCCGGGGGGCGGGCTCGGCTCCGGGGCCGGGCCTCAAAATGGCCACGCGCGTCCCCCCGAAGCGGCCAAACGTGAGCATCCGGGCCCTTTTCTAGGGGACAGCAACCTACGGCCGCCCTCCGGAGTCCCGGCAGCCACCTCTCTCCTGTTCCCCACTCGCAGCGGAGGCCTTCGCTCCTCTTCCCGCGGCTTCTTTCGGTGGGGGCATCTTCCACCGGCGCCCTCGCGCTCGCCGCCGCCCCTCCCGTCTCGGAGTCTCTCTTCCTTCCTTCCCCTTTTTCCTTACGCAATATACAGAAATGCGCGAGACGGTGGTTGGTTTTCATTTCTTCTTCGTGGTTGTGTGCAGGCGGTGGGATTGTGAGGGTGCGTGTGTGAGCTGTGGACAATGTTGGCTTCTTCCGAGTGTGTGCTGGCGATAGGTTGTGTGCGCGACTGTGATGGTGTCTGCGCTGGTTGGCTGTATAGATTTGGATTCCTCAAGGACCTTCTGCGTTTTCATCGTTGTACATGATTATGCACGTTTGCCTTCTGAACCGCGGCCGGTTCTGTGTGTTAGGTTGGGAGGACTTCGCGACTGTGCTTGGATTGTTTCGTTGTTGTGTTGGACGTGTGTGACCCTCACCACGTTAGGTTGTGTGTCCATGAGCGATTGCGTTTGACTGATTTCGTTGTATCGTGTGGAACCAGGTCGGCTCGTGGGGTAGTGTTGGGCTGTGTTTACTTTGCTTCCCTTCTATGGGGCTGGACCTCGTGTGGTCCGGTCCCTACAAGGTGTGTGGCGGTGCGCTTGTGTCCTTTAGAAGTGCATTTGCACTCGTTGCGGGGTGGAGGGGAAGGCGAGCGGGAGATGGAGCAGCAAGTTGAGGAGGTAGCAAGGGGGCGGGGAGAGGGATTTCACATTTTATTCCAAATTATGATGTATTCAGAAGCCTGTGCTGGCCTGGTTGGGCAGACGGAGCCCGGTCGGCGGCTACTCTGTCTGGAGGCCCGTCTGTGCCTCGGTGTTTGAGGGGTTTGTTAGAGAGTGGGAGGCCTTCCAGCTCGAAGCTGAGCAGCGCTCGCCGAGGCCCGCGCCTTCAAGCCGGTAGCCGCAGGAGTCAGCTCCCGCCGCACCCAGGCTTCGTCCATTTCTGGTCAGTTTCGCGGGTACGGCTGGCGGGGTCTGCGGGAGAGCCAGGAAAAGACAATGGGCGGATTCTCCAGGCCTCGCGCCTCGGGTAGGGACCCTCGGGATCATCTCCAAGGAACATTTTCCCACTCCCTCCCCGGGGAAGAGACATTCCCGCAGGGGTCGGGTACCCTTCGCATCGGTGATCCGGGCTGGGCTACACTGAGGGACTAGGTCAGTGCTGCCCTAGCTCCGGAAGAAAGGCTTTTGTCTTGGCAGTTATTGTGGTTGCTGATGTCGTCATCATCATTATCATTACCGTCCTATTTTAATTTCAAATAATCGTTCCGGAGCGAAGCGGCTTGTCCCTTGTAGCTGCTTTGGAGTGATAACAAAGCAGCGCGGTTTCCTCCAACAGCTCTGTTTTTTAAGTTGCCGGATTGGGGGTCGGGGGGAAAAATGGAGAGAAGGACCCGCAAAGAGACTCAGTCATAAAGCAAAATTAACCCCAACCTAAGACATTGGGAACCAGTGGGTTCCCCTTTTTCCCACCCATCCTCCCATTTATATTAGAAGAGGAGAAAGAAAATCTGCCACATTGGATTGAAACTGCAGGGAAGAATTATTCTGATATTTCCACCAAATCTGGGGAAAAAGAAGGAGGGCCTTTGGAATTGATCCAAGACTTCGACGTGTGATCATAAACTGGCCGATTTAGGCAAAACAAATTAAACAAAACGCTCCAGGAGTGGAGGGGGAAGCAACCTAAATCTCGTTACCGCTATACCCAGGGAAGCAGTATTAGATTTATTTTCGTTTTTACTCCCCTTCCCTTTGCCTTGTTTATTCCTGCAAGAAATTATTAGAATTCTTCCTTATCTCTGCCGATCTGAACACTGAATAATCGAAAATCGTTGCGTAGGGATGGTTAAGGGGAAGGGTTAGGATACTTTAATTTTTCCTTTTCTGTTTTTCATTCATCTTTCCATCTTTTCCTCCTTTTTTTCTTAATCAGTAGGAAGAAAAGAAGGGACGTAGACGTGTCAGCTATCCCGCCCCTCCCCCTATCCTCTCAGATCCGTACAATTGTGACTCCATTCCTGCTGGAAAATAACCTTTGGAATTGGGTTCTGGTTTTGTTTTGGAATGGAGGTGGGCAGGTGGAGATCATGGAGAGAATGGGAGCCTCGGAGGTTCCACACTACTGACCAGGGGCTGAAGACTGGATTCTCCTTTTCTGACACAACTCCCCAGCCCACCCTTGCGAGGCTGCTGCGGACCGCTCTGCGTTGTGGCCGCTACTGCGGCGGCAGCTCGCGGGTTCCCGAGCAGACCGCGTAGACGCTTAAGTGCTTAGAAAACAAACTCGGCCACGCTGAACCAGATATGCGGGTTGGAGGGTCCGAAAATGTTCCGGGCAGTCTGCGTGGGTGGTTGTTGTTTGGGACTAAATAGTTATTCCTGATTGGTCAGGTGTACGGTTCTTTTTTTATGGGGTTGGGGGAAGACTTCACAAACACCTCCAGGTTGGGGGCGGAAAGCTGTTCTCGATTCACTGGGCTGGTTGGCGAGGACATGAGGTAATTCCCAGCCATTGACCCCCATTTCTCTCTCTCCCTCCCTCCCTCTCGCCCTCCCTCTTTCTCTCCACCCCCATCTTTCCTGGAAACTCGCTTTGGGCGCGGCAGACCGCCCCGGACCACACCGCGGCCTAACTACTGGTCTCTCAGCGAGAAAGAGGGAAAGCAAAGACCTTCGGCCGCAACCTGGACCTCGGCTCCCGTCCCTCTCGGGCGGCAGAGGAGTGGAGATTCTATTCGGAGGGGCCGGTGTCTCTAAATATGCCCCAGGTGAGTTTTGGGGGGACAATATCGGAATCGGTGCAAAAGTGTCCAGGAAAGCCTTGGATTTGGGTCTGGGGTGGGGGAGGCCCAGGAGAGAGGACAGTCCAGTCCCACACTGGGGAGGAAGGGAGGACAAACTCAGAACTGGGAATCCAGGATCTGACTGCCGCTGGCCACCTGGTCTCTGTGGCTTCCAGCAGGGCCCTTTCCTTTTCTCCCCCTGGGTAAAAACGGCTAGTTGGACTGAGTCCCCCAGGCCACCCGGTGGCGTTTCTGTGGATGTTTCACAAGGTCAGTAACTTTGGGGCGGCTGTATCCCAGTGGTGCAGGCTGAGTGTGCTCGGGCTCCGGCAGGAAGAAGGCCGCGGCCATCCTGGCCCGCACAGCCCCAACTCGGGTGGGCCCTACTAGGGCGGGGCCTCGCTGGAACACCCCTCCATTCCCTGAGCTGCGGGGGAAATGGTTCTGTTCACTCAGGATTTTGGTTCTTGTACAGGCATGGGGCTCCCTAGGGAATCATACGGGTGTGTGGGTGCAATGTGAGGGACAGGGGGTGAAGTCTAAGGGTGGCTCTAGCCCAGGGGAACAGTGGAGGCTGTTTTCATATAAGAAATCCTCCCTACCAGGAATTGGGAGCTTCCTGAGACCTGGTGCCTGCTCCCCAGGAGCTCCAGGGATCCCCTGTTTTGTTCGAGACACTTCTGGAAACATTCCAGCGGTCTGGGAATAGGAGATGGGGATACAGTGTTGGGGGCTACAATTTGGGTCTTGGCCACACAAAGACAGAGGAGTTGCAGTGGTGGAATACTCTAGTGTGATTCAGGTGGAAACCTTCTCCTATCTGCTTCATCTTCCCCACATAAAAACAAACACACGAATAGCACTCAGGCTTCCCTTTCAGTGATCTTAACCAAAGCCCAGTAATGGGGTTTAGATGCTCACAACCAACAATCAATGTACTCATGAATCCTCTGGTGGTTTCTCTGGTGTGTGGACCCTGGCTGGGTGATCCTGGTTGCAGAAGAGACCTACCGGGTTTTCCTGAGGTCCTGGGAGGGGCGGAGTGAGGTCGGCCACAGGCCCTGGGGACCAATCATAGGTTTTTCACGGGGAGCCTTGGAAATATAGATATTTATAGTCGTCTGGTGAGGGCACTTGGGGCCAGGGTCAACTCATCATAAACGTATGCTCTTCTTGCTCCTCGGGCATCGGCTCCTACATGGAGCTGTGGAATATTAATCAGAGGGTATAAATGTGTCATCAGGAGAGCCTGAGCTCAGTCTGGTGATTGCAGTGCCTACCGTTTGTCACTCGGTTAGAAGCTGGGGGCTGGAGCACGTGTCACTGGGAGCACAACGGTGCGTGGGGACAGTAAGGTAGGGAGCCAGCACCTTGGGACTTGTCAATTTCACCGAAAGTTGATACATTTCGCTGCTTCAAGGGAGGTAGGAGGACCCACTGGTATAAATGGTGCATTTTTAATGGCTGCAGTGTCTTGGCGGTCCCTCTCTGGCGATACAGCTCTATTGTTTCCGCCATAATTGTAAACTCGCTTCCAGTGAAGCACTGCGGACCCACTGCCTTTGCAACTTATGTACCTTGGGTCTCAGGGAATTTTGTTGTTTTCAGGCTGAGCCCATGGTGCTGGCAAACCCAGGGCAGGAGTGCAATCTGACCGGTAATCCTCCATCCACTTATGTGCCTGGTGGCAACGGAGCTGAGCTCCTTTGGAGGTTTCAGAAAGTCCAGTCTCTGTTCTGCGGTGAGATGACGGTTCCCAGGCCAACTCTGGTGCAGTGGCAGAATGGGAGCTCAATGGCTGCCACGAATGATTAGATGGATTCTGCTTGGGGCTGACTTGGATATTTGTGTATTTATTTTCTGCTATAAAATACCCCAATTATGTAATTTGGAGAGCAGAAACCTCACTTTGAACATCTTCTGAAGCCTGTTGAGTTGACTATATTGTTATTTTAAATTAGAACAACGCACAAGCATCCCTAAACCCTGGACCACTCTCATAGTTTTTCTGTTTTCGTTCTTGGCGGGGGGTGGGGGGGTGGGCCTGGCTCCATCGGCATCAAAGTAGAGTGGTAGAAGAACCCGAGTGAGCGTTAGTAGGAACCAGAGCCTCTGCGGTCAACCTAGAAGTCTGGTTGTGGAGGAGAAGAGTGTCCTGGCTCAGGCATATATATGCGAAGATAGTGCAGACACAGCGATAGCAGAGTTCTGGTCCCCTCTCTGTGGCAGATAGGTGGGTGTGACCTTGGGGAAGGCAGTTCCCAGTCTCCGCATCAATAATAATGTTTATTTGAGCATTTGCACAGTGCTTCTAAATGCATAAATGAGGTATTCCTCCCATTGCCCAGAAGACAACATGAAGGCCGGAGGGGGCATGGGGGACTGCTAGAAGAGTTCAAGGGTCTTCATGACACCCCTTCCCACTGTCTGTGGGAGCCCAGCCTTCAGTGGACTCAGGGTATCTTTTGAAGGCCAGAGCTCTATACTGTCTCAGCCAGGCCTCCCTTCTGGACCACACCTCACTTCCAAGTCCACCTGAGCAGAAGGAGGTGGAGTGTGCAGGGAGGGAATATTATCTTCTTCCCTTCCTGAGGTCTTCTGTCCAGTCTCAGTGGGAGTAAAGGGCCGCTGGGGTTTCCAGCGGCTTCACAGAATACTTGCTGGGTTTGCTTAGTGTAGACAGACACGCGGGCATACGGGGTGAATATGTGTTGAAAGGGGGAGCTGGTTCCTCCGGATAATTCTCTCCCAACTAAGTGGACCCCAGCCCCTGCGGCCACCATTCCCTAAATTCTCTATGCGCACCCCAACCAGGTTTCTGGGTGTATGTGTGTGGCGGTAGGCTCGGGGTGCGTATTGCTGAGAGGCAAAGGAGGTCGGAAAAGCAGCCCACCTCCTCTCTACAGATTCCCCGCCAAAACCAAAAGAGGGGCGGGAAGAACAGAGTCAGGGATTTGTTCCCTCCTCTTCCCTTGCGGCCTGAGAAGGGAGACGGGTGATATTTCTTTTTCGCCTCTTTCTACATTTCCTTCCTCCTTTTCTCCCTTCTGTTTTTCTTTCGCTGCGTGTATTCGTTTTCCTCCAATATCTCTGTCGTTTTTCTCTATTTCTGCCCTTTGGCCCTCAGTCTCTGTGTCTCCCAGGCATCCTTCCTCCCCTCTTCTCCCAAGCCAGGGACCCCTTTGCGTCCCACACCCAGCACCACCCGTCTTCAGGCCCGGAGGGCAGGCGTGTGTCCACGTGGCGCTAAGTTTGTCCTCTTCTCACGTCTTGTGCGTGAATTTTTCTCTCTGTACTCCCCCCTGCGTCGCTGCGGGCTGTTGTCAGAGCGGACGTCCGCTTGTCTGTCTGTCTGCCCGCAGGATGACGGAGCGGCCGCCGAGCGAGGGGGCACGCAGTGACCCCCCGCTAGAGGGACGGGACGCGGCCGAGGCCCGCATGGCCCCCCCGCACCTGGTCCTGCTGAACGGCGTCGCCAAGGAGACGAGCCGCGGGGCCCCGCCGGAGCCCCCAGTCATCGAGCTGGGCGCGCGCGGCGCCCCGGGGGGCGGCCCCGCCGGTGGGGGCGGCGCCGCGCGAGACTTAAAGGGCCGCGACGGGGCGGCGGCCGAAGTGCGCCATCGGGTGCCCACCACCGAGCTGTGCAGACCTCCGGGGCCAGTCCCCGCGCCGGCACCCGCCTCGGCCCCCGCCGAGCTGCCCGGCGACGGCCGCATGGTGCAGCTGAGCCCTCCCGCGCTGGCCGCCCCCGCCGCCCCGGGCCGCGCGCTGCTCTACAGCCTCAGCCAGCCGCTGGCCTCGCTCGGCAGGTCAGGGGTGGGGCGGGGGGCGGACGTGGGCAGGCGGCCGCGGGCCCCCGGGGCTCCCCTTCTGCACTTCGGGGGAACTGAGCTCCGGGGGGCCTAGGTTGCTGCAGCGCCGGAAGAGGGGCTAGTTTTAAACCCATGGGAGTCAAAGCCTAGCCGTGGGAGCCCCGTGCGCAAGTGAGAAAGGAGTCCTGTGTGAGTGAGTGTGTGTGTGTGTGTGTGTGCGCGCGCGCGCGCGCTCGCGCGGATGTAGGGGTGCCTTGTGACTGCAGCGTGCACCGGTGTGTGTAAGCTTGGCGGGGCAGCGCCCGCCTTCGGGAGTGCAGGCATGCGGCTGGGTGCACGCAGAAGCGGGTGTGCTGGTGCTGTGTGTCAGGCGGCGGGAGGAAGTCATGGGTGAGTACCAGGCAGGAGTGTGTCTGAATGCACTCCTCTTTGAAATTCTGGAAGCTACAGCCCTCAGTGGACAGGTAAGAGATATGGACTAGGGTGGTTCAGGTTTCCTCCTCTGAATCTCTGCGCCACCTGGGGAATGGATCCCTCCCTCTGCTCCTGAGTCCCTCTGCCCCTAGCTGTGTTCTCTGGAAGGGGCCTGTACTCCCCTTCATGTGATGTGTCCATTTGCCTGCTGGGGTTACTGAGATGGTGGAGAGATAGAGGCAGGACTGGGGTGGGGACAGGAAGATGGGGCAGGGATAGACATTATTGGGCGGTCAGTGAGTCTTCAGGAGACCAAGAGAAAGAAGCTATAGACAGCCCAGAGTGGGTGATGTGGAGGCATGTCAGTGGTGGTGAGTCAGGGTTTCCTGTCTGTTGTCTGTCCATGGGCCTGGGGTGAAGGTGGGGTGAGGCTGTGGGGGAGAGTTCTGCACCACCAGGTGTGGAGGCCATTCTGCCCATGGGAACACGTGTTTGGGAATGGAAGTCTCTGGATTGTGTGTTTATATTAGGCGGGGTGAGTATGTCTGCCTGTGGTGTATGTTTACATGGAGAGGTGCATGGGTATATGCCTTTCCTCCCCTTGCTTGTCTCACCACAGGGAGAGGGTGGGAGCATTCTTTGTGTGTGTGTGTGTGTGTGTGTGTGTGTGTATGTTTCAGTTCTTTCTATCCCCAGTTGAGGTGTGAAGGGACCAGGGTTGCCCTTATTTTTCCAGGGTGGGGGGCTCAAGGACATGCAGGAATGATTGCTAAGGAGCCTCTTTCTCCCCTCCACCCTACATATGATCTTGTGATCTGCCTGCTCCCTCCCACAGTGGGTTCTTTGGGGAGCCAGATGCTTTCCCTATGTTCACCACCAACAACCGAGTGAAGAGAAGACCCTCCCCTTATGAGATGGAGATTACTGATGGTGAGTCTACCTGTATCTTCCTTTGTATTCACCCTTCACTCTGGTTAGAGCCCCAGAAGGAGGGATCATCTGGGAGTACTCCAAAGGTGTCTCACATAGATGAGCTGGCTACCTTGGAGCCCCAAACTGGTAGAGTCCTCACCCTGCAACTGACCTGGGACTAGGGAAAGTCATGGGTGGGTCTGGGAGGGACCACATTCACAGTCCTAGGAAGAAGGGTCATAGGGTGAGGACACATTGTGGAGCTTAGCCCAAACATCCCGGGTCAGTTGTAGTCTCCACTCTAGTTCCATTCCTACACTTGGCATTCACAGTCCCAGGAAGAGGGGTCAAGGGGTGAGAACACATTGTGGAGTGGGAATTCCTTCCATCTCAATGGGGATTCCTTGCATCTCTTCCCAAGTCCTCCTTCACGTTGGGAGTCTGCTTCCTTTCTGGAATTGTACATTTAAGCGTTTCATCCCAGGCACGTACATTGTGGGGCCCTCTTGTCCCATTCCACACTTGGGGCTAAGACCTGGAGTTCCCTTTCTGACATCATAGATTTTACCCTGCCCACCCCTCCACCCCTGCCGCTTCCCCCAGGAGGGCCTCAGCACTGCTATTGTAAATTACCTGAGTAGTCTTTGGCCTTGAACCTGGGGAGCAGCAAATTTGGAGTACCCTTTCCTTTTCCCAAGGCTGACCTGATGCAGTAGATGGGGCCGAGCACAAGGGGGCAGGAGAGCAGGCTCTTCATAGCTGAGGGACTTGGAGCAAATCTAGTACTTCAGCCTTACTGGGGCCTGGGGTTCCTGTAGGAAGGGCATCCTTGGGGCCTTGGAGCCAGACTGGGATTTATGCGCCAGGCCAGTGGGAGGGATGTGTACTGAGCTGGAGATTACGGAAGGGATCCCTGTGTGGTGGTCTGGAGAGGAGGGTTCTAGAGCTTGGCATGGAACAGACCTCAGAAGGCCTGACCATGCTGGGCGTAGGGCCAAGAGGAGGAGTGATGGGGTGTCAGTGCTGCCAGGCTGGAGAGGGGAGGTTGGTGTACCAGACAGCCAATAGGCAGGGCCATCCCAGAAGTTCCCAGGGAGGAGACATTTTCTATAAAGGGCAGAGGCAAGGAAGTCAGGCACAGAAGAGAGGAAGGAAGAGAGGGGACAAGGGGGAAAGGATTTGGTGGGAGTGCAGGAGTGGAGGGAAGCCATCCCCCATGAATGTTACCAATATTCACTGGACACCTGACTCAGTGCCTGGCCAGAGAGAGGCAGAGGATGTAGAGGGATGGACTGACTCAGGAAAGAGGAAGGTGTAGAGAGGTGGATAGTTCTACAGGGAGGAGCCAGAGGAGAATAGGCAAAAAGGGAGGTGACGGGGAGAGTGTGTGTGGTAGGGTGCAGGGAAGTCCAGGGGACTTTGAAATCAGAGATTTAACCAAAAAGAGTCCATAGAAGTGGAACTAATGGAAGGCCTAAAGTCAGGATTTGGTGTGGATTCCTGTTGCTGAACTTTTCCAGTCCTCAGTTTCCTCATTTGTAAAGTAGGGAGGATAATAGCTTCCTCAAATATGGTTGAAAGAGCACAGTGGGGTAGAGCATGTTAGGACCTGGCTCGGGGTAGGAGCTCCTTTGGATCTGTCTAGCTCTAGCTGTGGCAGCAGTTGTAATGCGCCCTCCCCACCTAGGAGTTCCTTCCAGATCATCCAGCATTACCCGTGAACAGGGATGGTCCTCCCCAGGTCACAGCTGAGGGCCTCCCCTTTCTCTGGCCCAGAGGCCGGAGAGTAGCATGTCACTTCCTCTGAGGTGGCCCAGGGCAGGGCTGCACTGCAGGTGTGTTCTGTTTTTCCCAGCCTTGGTCTAGCTTTTGGCAAAGAGTCAGCTGGGCTGGGGCCTGCGGGGTTTGGAAAGATGGCTTCAGAGGCACTGTGTGCAGGGATGAGTGTTCTTCCCTGGGGAAATGTGATGTGTGTGCACCCATGTGTAGAAGAGGGAAGAGAGCCGATCAAGCAGAAAGTGTCAGCATGAATGAGCCGGAGCACAGACTGAATTCAGGGGTAAGGTGTGCCCCTGTCTGGGCCTTAGGCTCCTTAGCTGTGAAATGAGTGGTGGGTCTTAGGTGATGCCTTGAGCTCCCTGCCCAAGTTTCCACTTTCTAAGGTCTAGTTTCAAGGGTCATCAGAAGAGGGCAAACAAATATCCCAGAACTGGCAGTTCCTTCAGTGTGGAGAGCTTTCTGAGGCTGCCAGGAGCCCGGCTCTGTGCCTGTATTGGGGAGGGAAGTAGCCTCAGCTCAGGAGCTCAGGAGACCAGCAGGGCCCTCTTGTCTTCCCTGGCTTTGGGAATCTTGGGTCAGGCTTGGACATTTAGTGCCATGCTTTGCACACCATAAGCGCTCAATACATGCATGCTGCTGTCTGCCACTGCCTGCAAGTTAGTACATGCACACCAGTGAATACTGGTCGAGTCTTGCATTGTAGACCTGAAGAGACTGAGGCAGCCCTTGGACACCCACCAAGAGCCTAGGGCTGTGCCTGGCTATAGTGTCTCTCTACTCCCCTCCTGGGGGTGTGAGCCCCCAAAGTGGGTCCTTTTCCCTCTGGCTTCTGCTCTTTCCTCCATTCCCCCACACGCCAGCATGATCAGTCAGCAAACACTTACGAAGTCCCTGCCCTGCTTTCCTTTACCCTTTAAATAAAATCTACACCCCTTACTGCAGGGCCTAAGGCATCTGGCCTCATCCTGCACTGGCCTCACTCGCACTATCTGCACCTCCTTCCTTCCTGTGCCTGGCTGGCTCTGCTCCAGCCTTCGAGTCTTACCTTATAGATGTCACCCCCTCCAAAAGGAAATCCCTGCATACCTCAGCTAAACACAGTAGCTCCTCTCCATCTTTTATTTACACTCGGTCTCCCGTTTGTTTGTTCACTACTTGTTCATCGTCTATCATCCCCTTTAAAATGTGGACTTCATGAGAGCAGAGACCCTGTCTGCTTCGTTCACCATTATTTCTTAGTGCCTAGCTCAGCACCTGGTTGTTGGATGTGTCTGATGAATGGATAATAATAGCTAACATTTATTGAATGTTTAATCTGAATCAAGTGTTGTCTTAAATACTGTTCCAATGTTGATAAATCCATGTGACAAGAACTTATGACTTGAGTTACTAGTATTATCTTCAATTTACGGATGATGAAGCGAAGGCACAGAGAGTTTAAGCAATGTGCCCAGAGTCACTATCTAGTGAGTGATGGGAATTGAACCAGGAACGTCTGGCTTCTGCGTTTGTCTTTCTGACTAATGTTCTATGGCCTCTTGGCACAAGTGAACGAATGAATGAATGATATATGGTCCCTATCCCCAAATGTCGCACAGCCTAGAGACAGAGACAAGTATAGAAGCATACGGTAATGATCGAGAGTGATGGAGCTCAAGGGCTTGTAGGGCATGAAAGCTGGTTAGATCTGTCTGGAGAGGCTGAGGGGGTCCTCCGAGAGGAGAAGCAGATGAACTAGGTTTTGAAGGATGAGTAAGGGTTTTCTAAGTAAAAGGAAAGAAGGCATTCTTGGTTTCCCAAGTTTTCAATGGATGGTTTCTCTCCTTGCCCACAGGAGAAGATGCCTTGGGGCACCCCTCACCCATCCTCCTAACCCTCCTCCTCCTGCTTTCCAGGTCCCCACACCAAAGTTGTGCGGCGCATCTTCACCAATAGCCGGGAGCGATGGCGGCAGCAGAATGTGAATGGAGCCTTCGCTGAGCTCCGCAAGCTGATCCCCACGCATCCCCCTGACAAGAAGCTCAGCAAGAATGAGATCCTCCGCCTGGCCATGAAGTACATCAACTTCCTGGCCAAGCTGCTCAATGACCAGGAGGAAGAGGGCACCCAGCGGGTCAAGCCTGGCAAGGACCCTGTGGTGGGGTCTGGTGCAGTAGGTGGTGGGGGTGGGGGTGGCGCACCTCCAGACGACCTCCTGCAGGATGTACTCTCCCCCAACTCCAGCTGTGGCAGCTCCCTGGATGGGGCAGCCAGTCCGGACAGCTACACAGAGGAGCCGGCGCCCAAGCACACAGCCCGCAGCCTCCACCCCGCCATGCTGCCCGCCACTGATGGAGCCGGCCCTCGATGATGGGTCTGGGGCCACTCAGGACCAGCCAGGAGGGTGCCCTGCAGCCTCTGGGACCATGGGCTTCAGGGCAGGTGGGGTGAGGATTGGGCAGCTCTGCAGCAGGGCAATGGACTCTGTGAGCTTTCCTTCATGTCTGAACTTTGGGAAGCCCCTACAGGCCCAGGGCTGACTTTCCTGCTTCCTGCCTCAGTAGGAGAACAGAAAATGGAGCAAAGTGGTAGGTACTTTTTATGAAGACGGCACGGTCTTCCCTCTTCCCCAACTCCCTAAGACTTCTCAAGAGGCCTGAGTGGCGCTGCTTTTGGCCTGGAGCTTGGAAGCCCAGTCCTTGCTGAGGCCTGGGATTGTCAGCTCTCACCCGAGGCATCCAGCAGCCTCTGCCTTGCCTTTAGCCCCTCCCAAGCTGGCTGGGGTGGCTCTTGTGGCCACTCTGTCCAAATGTGTAGGTACCCAATAGCTGCCCATCTCTGGGTGAGCCCAATCTTCACCCAGGCCTGTGTTGGTCCACCCAGCTTGCCAGCTGCTGCAGAGAGTCACAAGCCTTGAGGTGCCTTCTTCAGGGCCTGGTTGAAGAAGATGGCCAGTGGACAGCCTGCTCTCACCTAGCTGGGCCAGAAGGTCAGAAAGCCCAGTAGCCCTTATTTCTTTCCCTGGGGATAAAAGCTCTGCTTTCTCCCCACCAAGTCTTGCCTCCCTAATCCTTGTGGCTTTGGGGACCGAGTCTGCAGCTGTGAGTGTGCCCTGCTGGGCCTTGCGTGAAGGGCACAGCATCAGGAAAATGATTAGGGTAAAACTGAGCAGGAGCTGTCTGTGGCATGTGGGCTTCAAATGCTGGTGTCTCAGAGCTACCTGTGTGTGTTCTCAGCTACACACGGCTGTTCCTGTGCTGGGCAAAGGCCAGGATGCCGGTGGGCACATGTTGGTGCTCAGAGTGGACGTGCAGCCCCATCTGTGCTCCCCATAGACGCTCAGAAGCACTCCCTGCTGTAGGATGCCTGTTTGCTGACAGTCTGGTCTTTGTTCTGAACCAAACTGAGCGCACACTCTGTCCTGTGAATTCCTGGCATTTGGGATTTTTGCTTGACATCTGTTATTGGTGGGATCTTCAGGTCTTGATATGACCCAGGATCAGCCCCACTTGTAGGGTGTGGGAAATCCCGTTCGGAGACCAGGCCCTGGCTGAGACCCAAACACATGCCCATTCCCTTCGCAGAATCTTAAACACCCCTCGGTTGTGCAGCTTTCAGTCATCAAGGGTGTGTATGGGAGGCTGGCTTAATGCAATAGGCGGGCCTCCTCCAAACGTTGTACATGAAGATTTTGTAAATCAAATCCTTTCCCTTCATCTTTTAAAGAGATACTACCGCAAATCCTTTTGTAAAGCGAAGATCCTTTCATAGAGTGGACCGCTGCCCCCTGTTTATCTCCTATGTCAATCCAGTCCTGGAATGTGGTTTTTTAAGGCTAGGCTTGCCTGTAACCTGCATCCCAAGTCCATGAAACAGACTGCACACAAGTCTAGCTCACCTGTCAGTGTACCCTCAACTTGCCCCAGCCATCTCCCACTAGGCTCTACTTCTAAGGCCAGAGGAAAAGCAATCCTATGGCCCTGCCCCTTCCAGAGCAATGTGGAAAAACCATTGCTGCGACTCTTGGGAAAGGCCCTCATACATTTTGGGTTTCAGCCTGATGGCATGCCCCCACGGTGTTGGGGCCTCAGCAGGGAGGGAATGGTCCCCCTGCCATCTTCCTTTTAAGTTGTGAGGTCCAGTCTGTGACACTGGGGGCAACATGGTTAACCTTTGTAGCACTCTGACTCTCTGTCTCGTTCCAGCCTCCCAACAACATATTTTGATAACACTGGGTTTGGTTCCGTTCCGATACTTGGAAGCTCCTGGACGGAATCCCATCTGTCTAAAGGTGGAGCCCTTGTCCTAGGTCCTGTACGGCTCTGTTGGCTTCCCAGTGGATTAATTTCACTTGGGAGTGAAAAGTGGTCTCCATGTGGATGGGTGGATAAGTCACAGGAGACAGATCACACATTCTATCAGGAACGCAAGCTTCTGGCTCTCTCTTTCCTCAGACTTGCAGTGTGACCTGGATGAGTTCTCTCTTTGAATGTCAGTTTCTCATAAACACCCTGGCTTGACCTGTCTCCTCGGGCTGTGGTGTGAACTGAGTGGCATCATGAAAGTAGAAGTGTTTGAGACCAGAAAGAACTCTGTTGCCCTCAGTAAATATAATTCCTGCAGTGTGGTTTCCCACCTGAGTCCAGGTCCTAGACAGTGGGCCCGTCTGCCTGACTGTACAGCCTTTGGGTAATTTTGGTTCTAAGCCACTTTCACCTGAGTTATCTAGATAGTACTCAATTCTCCAGACTGACTTCATTTCCATCTCTTTCCAAGGCCAAGGCATAGGAGTGAAACTGGCAAAGAGATATGGAACAAGGGCAGAATATGGGCCTGGGTAGGCATGGGCCAAGCTTCATGTCTTTGTAAGAACTAGAGTAGCTCCATAATTTTTATTTTCATTTCCAACACCTCCCCTCCTACCATACCCTTCTTTCTTTGCCTCTTCCCACTCGTGAAGAAATGGCAGCATTCCAAAAATAGTACCTGTTCAAAAGAGAAAAAAACGTAAAGATAAAAAACATGAGAATAAAAATGATCATAATGAGTGGAGGGAATCACATCTTTTAAGAAAAAATTCATATTCTTTTATTTGTAGTGGCAAATGACAAGATGGTACAACCTTTATCCTTTTCCGAGAGCCAAGGGCACACAGCATCTGCTGTCAGCCAACAGCTATCTCGGCCTTTGGGGGAGGCCTAGTCGTACTTGCGATTTCAATGGTACGTCGCCCCCTGCCGAAGGCTTGCCCCCTGCCCGTGTACATAGCGCCTCGTTCCTGTGGGCGGGCCCAGCACTTTCCGTCAATGTTGTACTGTACGTGATGAATTGCGTTGGTCTCTGCATTTTTCTGCAGAAGAGGAGTAGCCGCTCCAGGTACCTTGACCTTTGTACAGCCCAGAGGCCAACACTGTGGGCGTGGGACTCTTTAGCAAGAAAACCCATGTGGTCATGACATGTGTGTATATATATATAAGGATCTATTGGGAAGATTTCTAAATAAAAGTTTTACAAAGGGGCCTGGACTCTACTGTACTTGCGTGCTGCACCCCTGGGCCTGAGAGTTGGGACCTGAAAAGGAAAGTCATGGCAAGAACCTGTCTCCCCTGAAATGGGGGACCCTCCAGGGCTCAGTGGTCCTTTCAGGCTGGGATCCCACCCTCTACCCTGAGGTTTCCCCCCTTAGGCTTTCCATTCTTTCCCTTCTGCCAGGCCTCACTGCGGGGGACCTCTTTCTTCTCAGCATTGTGCACCCACACTTTGGCTCGGGGCACCCTGTAGAGAGTCGCTTTTGTGTGTTAGGTTCAGCTCCCACGGCTGGGGCAGTTGCTCTTATCATAGGTTCCAGACAGATAAAGTTCTCTGCTGAGGAGGGTCTCAGGTTCCCTGACGACTCAGTGGAGGCTGCAGCTCTGAGGCCTGGCACTTGAGGATTAGGGGTGCAGGTCTCATGTGGGCCCAGGGACAGAGGCTGAGACTCTGGGGGTAGTGAGGGGAGACTCAGGAAGGGGGCTGCTGTTCAGAGGCAGGACTCTGGGTTCTGGGGAGGCCTCTGCACATGGACTATTGAATCCTCAGGGGCCTCAGCAGATCAGGTAGCCTTTCCAATGGAGTACCACTCCTTTGATTCATTTAACAAATATTTATTGAGCTGTACAATGGGTCAGGGATTGTTCTAGGTACTAGGGATCCAGCAGTGAAGAAAAGATCCCTGTTCTTGTGTTGCTTAAATTCTAGCAGGGAGACAGTAAACACATAGACAAATACAACCATAATAAATATGTCGATCGTAGTGTTGATACAGTTAATCAGAAGGTGATTAATATTAAGGAAAATAGATGTGCCAGGAAGGGAACCCAAGGGACACACAGGTAAGTGGCTGCCTTGGGGTGCGCCTTGCTCATCCCAGCACACTCTGATCTTGACTGCCCCATCCTAGAAAGCTTCCAACTGCAGCTGGGAGGGCAAAGGCATGATCATGCGTGGGGACCACACTCTGGCCTGGAGGGAAGCTCCTCGGCTCTTGGAAGACTACATGCACCTCTCCCAGGCCCAGGACAAGGAGGTCCCTGGGCAGTGAGGGTGGCAAGACTGAGTCTTGAGGCAGGGAGGCAATTGTGGGGAGGCTGTGGTCTTGGGGGTCGTGGTGGACAGGCCCTGGGCCCCATGCCTGGCCTGTGCTTGCAGGCCTGAGGAGCAGCGTGATGAAGAGACCTGAGGGAGAGAGAGGCAAGGGAGGCTAAGACAGAGCACTCAGAGGTAGGGGAGCGGCTGGGAGAGGGGGATGTTTTAGAGACTAAGGCCAAGGGCTTTTTGAGGTAGAGGAAATGGTTAGCCAAGCCCAACACATCTGAACCGGTAAGCAAGAGAAGGCCTGGAAGCGTTGCCTGGACTTGGCAACATGGAGGTCACACTGACTTTGGTGAGGAAAACGTCAGGGGAGGGGAGGAGTAGAGGCTGCGGCCTGACTGTCATGATGGAAGAATGGGAAGGGAGGAGCAGCCGCTTCCAGGAGGACCTTTCCCCAAAGAGGGCCAGGCAGTCCACATCCAGAGAGGTCACCAAAGCCTGTCAGCAATGTGACTGCCCAGGCTGACTACATGCTTGGAGACAGTCTACACTAGTGTCCCCATTTTCAAATGTGGAGATTGAGGCCTAGGGAGGAAAGAAGTCCTCCCAGGGCTACACGTACCATGGGAAGTGGACGCAGTGGCAGGGCAGGATCAGACCTGGCACAGGGCCCTTTCAGTGTTTGCTGAATGAAGAGTGTCCCCTGTATGGAATCTTCTGGCTCAGAGTCAAGGGGGTGGAGGGGTAGGAGTTTGGCTCATTCCTACAAAGATGCCCCTCCAATGCCCCCCACCTAAGATCACAGTCCTGGTTGGTCAGGGGCAGTGGGCTGGCAGAGGGCCATGAGCTGCTCTTGTCAGTATGAGCTCTCTTGGGCTGAGCCCCAGCAACTTGTCAACCGTGCTGGACTTGGGTGGGGTAGGTGGGGGTGATGCAGATCGTTTATCGGGCCTGCTCGTAGCAGGCTTGACCCCTCGTGCTGCCTGCACCCCCTGTCCTACACGCAAAACAAGTAACGGTTCCTCAGGAGCTGGCATTCCCCACCGGCCCTGAGGCCCATGTGAGCCAGGCAAGCACCTCTGACCAGCCTGTGGGGACACGCAGTGTGCAGCAATAGACGTCTGGCCATCGTAAGTCACAGTAAGGAAAGGAGTACTTCAGGCTCATAAAGGGCATCTCTCTGTTGTCCACGGGAGGAAATGAGGTCTAGAGAGGGAATAGGACTTCACCAAGGTTACTCAGGATTTGAATTCAGGCCTGAGTCCAGAGCCCATGCTCACTACCTCTCAGGAGAGGAAGAAGAAATAGCCAGCAGGTAGTTGGTGTTCTTAGAACCAGGAGGCCTGTGCCGGCCATCTGCCCGGGGCCACGAGCGATCAGGGTGGGCACTGGAGAGCTTGCTACGACGACAGGCTTGGCCTAAGGACAGGCTTGTGGACAGTGAGAGCAGTCACTGTGGGGTCAGCTCAGGAGGGAGTCACCAGCACATGGGTGGGAATGAGCAGGAAAGGCAGCTGGGCCACAGAAAGAGCCTGGCCTTTGATGTCAGACTTAGGGTCCAAGTTCCAGGGCTGCCCCTTACTGTACCTGCTATGTGACTTTGGGTAAGTCACTTGACCTCTCTGAGCTTCAGTTTTCTCATCTGTTAAATGAGAATGTTAACATCCATCTCAGGGCTGTCATGGGATTTCAAAATAATATATGTAAAGTGCTTGTGTTTTATAGAAGAAGCCATTATTATTGCTAGAAATGGGGTTGGCATAGGGCTGTGCTTGGGAATGGCAGAAGGTAAAGGGCAGAGAGGAAGTGGGAACAGTAATCTTTCATAGCAGCAAGAATTCCTCTGGACCTGTGCCATGCTGGGCAAAACTGGGGAGCCAGCAAGGGACCTTCTCCGTCCCTGTGGGCAGGGGGCTCTCATGCTGGGTGGAAGTGGGGTGAAGGGGAACAGACACAGCGTTACAATCCTGGAGGCAAGAGCTGAGAGAGAGAGGCCCAGTGGCTGTGGGAGACCTGGCTCTGGCAGTGGAGGCCCAGAGTAAACGTTTGCTAAATAGAAGGAGTTTGAGGAGGAGGCAGGGGAAGGCTTCCTGGAGGAGGAGCCATTTTCTTTTTTTCCAGGTGTCTTTGCAGGGAGGCACAGCCTGTCCTGAGCATTTTCTCTCAGTGGCAATTCAAGCTGCTCCCAGGATGCCGGTCCTCCCTCCTAGGTGCCCTCTGCCTGCCCAAGTCACCTGGGGTCAGGCAAGGCTGGGCTGCTGGAGCTGCCCAATGCCGCCAGGACATTCCCTCTGGCTCCACCTTTCCCACCCCACTGCCTTGGTCCAAGCCCTGCCTCCCTCCCCAGCTCCCGGACCTCTCTGTCTACACAATAACAGGATGTGATCTGTTCGCAGAGAGGAAGTGGGGAGGACGGCAGTGCTGATAGCACACTTCTGACTCTCCAGGCCTCACCCCCTTTTTGGACCAGCCTCTGAGGCTGCCTCCTCCCCAAGGCCCTGCCCCAGGCTTCTCTCTGGGTTCAGGAGAGATGAGTTTGGGATCTTCAGGCTTCACTCAGGCCTGTGTAAGACCATGGAGAGACACACACTGGCCCTCTGCACCTCCTGCCCTCCTGGCTCAACTTTGCTGGCCTGGAGACAATGATCTGAGATGCTGAGACTCAGGGAGGCTGGAAGCTTTGGTCTCCAGGTATTTTCTGAGATTGCTGGAGTTGGTGGATGGGCAGGTGGTCCTCAGCCTGCACATCAGCAGGGCTCCATCCACCCACCTGTCTCCACGTGGGCCTGATCCAAGACGCTGGGGTGATAGAATCAACCAAAAGGTCCTCCTCACTAAGTGCTGGCTGTGCTCGGCCTTGCAGAGTGGGAGTTAGGCTGCACAGATGGGGAAACTGAGGCAAGGGGCGTGGTCTAAACTCAGCATGAACTAGGAGCTAAGCTGAAGCTAAAACCCAGATCTCCTGACTCCCAACCTGGAGCCCTCCCACATCCTTCTGCGGTGATGGGGACGTTCTCTGCTGGCCCTGGCCAGTCTGGGGACCGTGAAGCACGTGTTGCTACTGAGCACTTGAAATGCAGCTCGTGTGACTGAGTCACTGAGCATTGATTTTGTTTAACTTGGATTAAGTCAAATATAGACCTGTTAAAATGTCCACCCCCACAGGGAAGAGCAGGTTTTGGTAGAGGGAGGCTGAGAGCCCCCAGTCCCAGACCTGGGAAGCTTGGGAGAGGATGTGGGTCACCAGAGGTTAGCCTCACCTGTGCTCAGTGTCTGCGGTTTACACCCAAGGGTGTGTTTCCAGTTCTTCTGTCTACCAGCTCAGCCCAAGAACCCAGGGCCAGTCACTCCCATTTTACAGATGAGGAAACACTGAGGTCAGAGAGGTTAAGTAATTTGTCCAAGGTCAAGAGGCTAAGAGAGAAGCCCAGGTGGAATTGGGACCCAGTCTGTTTGGGGAGCCAATTCGCTCACCCCACTGCAGGTGAACCACCGAATCCTGATGGGATGACTGCAGAGGCACCACTGAATCCCAGGCTGCTGGGACAGGACCACTGGGAGGGGGAATCAAGGCAGCCCCCCTCATGCATTGTGTGCGTGTGTGGGGGAGGGTGGTACATGTTACTGTGGGAGTTTCCCTGATATGGGGAGACACCATCTCTCCTGACAACCTCAGTTATGCAGATAGTAATCTGAAGATAACAGCCCCATTCCCTCGCCATCCCATTACTATGCCCTCAAAAGACCCCTGTCTTTCTGAGACCCAGTGGAACTACGGGACCAGGGCGGAAAGCCCTTTCCCACCCCATGCCTGGTGACAGCTCAGCCAGCTGAGACCCAGGAGCGCAGGGTCCTCAGCCCTTCCCAACCCACCCTCTGTAGCCTGGGACCTGTGGCGCTACTGGGTCCCAGGCTCTGCAGGATCTCAGGGGGCCGGGCCTTCCGCCCTCCAGCCGTTCCCACACAGGCCGCAGTGGTTCCTTCGCTCAGGGGCTCCGCCCCGCTCCCCAGCGATCCCTCAGGAGCCGGAGTGTTCACCGGACTATCAGGCTTCCCCATCACTCTCACGCCCCCGCCCGTTACCCTGAATAGGCGGGATCCAGACAGACACAGGCACTCCCAGCCCCAAGCCCCCAGGCAATCTCTTCCAGGACCACCTGGGACCTCAGAGCTCAATGCCCCTCTACCTGCCTTCCCATGCTCAAGACTTAAAGTCCTGAGAGCCTGTGATTCTGATTTTTGGCATGTTCTAGAGCAGAGGATGTGCTAGGGGCCAACATGCTGTGATTGCCCTGGTTCACCGTGCTGACGTGACTCTGACAGGTAAGAGGTGAGGTCTCTGAGATTCTGATTCTATCACCTAGGAGTCGTCATGCAGGGACTGTATGCTTCTCTGCCTCCCTCTGGCTTTTTGGCAGCAGTAGCAGATTGTATGGGGTAATGCAAGGAGAGGGCGGGCAGAATGAGGAGTGGGTGCCTGGCATGGTTATTTTTTGAGGGAGGAAGACAGTGTTGGCCACAGGACCCTTTAGGGCCACATCTGCTCAATTGGGCCTCCGCCAGAACTGGGCTGGTGGGTCCAGTTGCCCTGCGTAGGCGGCTGCAGATGGGGGCCTGGCTGGCAGGTTTTCTGTGTGATGCTAATGAGGGCAATGGCAGGCGAGGGCGGGAGACATAGCTTTTGTCCTGCACTTGTCCTTGCTGGAGGGTCCTCAGAGAGAGACAAGGGGCCCTCTTCAGATGCAAGTGGCTGTGATTAGCCTGTCTGTCACTCATTTTGCTGGCTCCTGGTGCTCTGGGGGTGTGGACAGCATCTTGGGGAGCAAGGGGGAGCAAACTCCGTCGTGTGCCCCTCCCTGTTTTCCAGGGAGCGTCCAAAAAAATCATGCTTGTTCAAGGTCAGAGTGAAAAATGCTGTCCCATTCTCTCTCTTACATCCTCTCTTAAAGGCCTGTTGAACCCCCCAGGTGATCACATCCATCACCTCTTACCCCAGCCTTTGCATAGCTGAGATGCCCCTTCTGTAGACTCACCAGTAACAGCTCTGTGTGTTAAACATCATCTCAGGTGCTGCATCTGCTGGTTCCCCCCAAGGGCTGGGGTTGGTCCTACTTCTGAATTCGCAAAGCCCCTCGAACCAAGTCTGGGTGCTTCTTGCCATATGCCCATTTTGAGTCCTTGCATCATCTCCCTATTTGCCTGTGCACTGGTCAGCTCTGGGTCGGTGTGTCTCTGGTCACGGGTGGCTCCATCAAGCCCAGGATGTGGGGGAGGACACATAGGTGCTCAGTAAATATTACTGAGTTGTTTCATCAGATTATCACAGTGAGTGGACACAAATGCATCATTACCTTCATTTTATTAAGGACATTTCCAAATGTATGTGAAAATAGAGGATAATGTAATAAATGGCATGAATTCATCACCAACTTCAACAATCATCCACATGGGTAATGTCGTTTCATCTATACCTCCCTCCCTCCCCAAACTTCCTGTCCTCAAAATGGATTGTCATGAAGCAAATCCCAAACATCATGCTATTTCATCTGTAAATTCAGTTGAAATCTTTATTATTTGATTTAATTAAAACTATCTACTGAGCATCCATTCTGTCAGAGTATGTGCTACGTTCTGGTAAATTCCTACTCATCTTTCAAAGCTCAGTTAAGAAGTCACCTCTTCCTGGAAGTCTTCCCTGATCTTTACTTTCCCCAGGGGAGTTTAATGGCTTCTTCCTTCAGGTTCCAAGTGTAGCCCTCCTTCACAGCACTCATTGCTTTTTGGTAATTTTTTTTTAATGTGAAGAGGAAGTATAATGTAATACCTAAGAGCTTTAGAATCAAATAGATGTGGATTCAATTCTGGATGCACTTACTCTCTTAGTTTAATTTTTCTGACCCTCAGTGTTTTTGTCGGTAAAATGAGAATATATAGCACCCATCTCCTATCGTTGTGAAGACTAAATGCACATGAATCCAAAGCACCTAGCACAGTGCCTAGCACACAGCAAGAATTCCTTCAAGAAGTGGCAGCCATTATTTGTGTTAGAAGTCTCTGTCACCATGGATTGAGCTGGAGAGCAGGCTCCTGAGGCTTCCTATGGGTTTCCTGGCACCTGGGACAGGTAGAGGAATGTGGTGGGGCAGTCTCCATTTAGCCAAGAAAAAGGCAGACTGGGTTTTGCCATGGAGCCCTAGAGGCCCTGCCCAGCCAGGGACAAATTCTTTGGCAAAGAGAGGCTCTGGGTTTTTAAGAGTGCTAGTAAAATTTGAGGAAAATGACTTGATTTTGCCTTCTAATGCATATTTATTTTGTTTATTTTTAAACTACAAGTCCCCACCCAAATAAACATTTCTTATGATAGAAACTCTGGAAAGAACAGAAAGAGAAAAAAAAGTCACAAACTCAGCACAGGTCACCAATAAACGTTTTGTTATATTTCCTCCCCTTAAGAAAAGCGTTTCGTTTTTTTTCAACTGTGAAATTGTAATTGCGTTTTGTTTCACTTTTGCATGCAGCTCCCAGCCTTTTAAAGTCATTTTCATTCTGAAAGTCAAAATCTGACCTTTCAGACAAAAGCTCCTGGCCTGGAATGGCTGCGTGGCTTGGGTGTGGCTTCTAGGCTGAGTTAGAGGTGCTGAGCAGAACGTACCTGCAGTGCTGTCCACTGCCCTGCGGGGGCGCTGGGCAGGGCCATACCGCTCAAACACCTGATGCCTGTTTAGATATAAATGCTCCCAATATCTACCAAATCTACCACTATAAGGCGTTCAGATGCGTCGCTCTCCACCCAGTGTGGTGCAACGTTACTGGGAAACGGAGGCTGAGAGAAGTGAAGAGATGTGCTCAGGTCACACAGCTAATGGTGGGTGAGGGTCTTGAGCCCCAGCTCGCCCCTTCTGGTCCCAAGGGACTTCCACAATGCGTCCGTTCACCCCTCTCCTGCCCCTGGCTGTGCCCTGCCTCCCCTCTGCAAGCTCACAGCTCCTCTTTGCACACTTGTAGTGAAAGGGTGCTCACCACCTTCGGGGCTATCTCTGCTATCACTAGACAGCTCTTTGAGACAGGACACTCTCTCACTAAGCCAAATCCAGCGTCTCTGTGACTCCTGCCATCACCCCCAGCTCCGTGCTTACAGGGCACAGAGCACAGTTTCTCTCTGACCTGGGACAGCCGTGCAGATATTTGGGGCCAGAGACCCTTGAGGCTGCTCCTTTTCAGGCTGAAAATCTCAGCTTCTCCAAATATTTAATAGATTAATGGCAAAATTAGTAACAGGGGAAGAAAACAGTTTTAGTTGGGATGAAATAAAATCAGTCACATGACTCCAAAGGCCCTGAAATGTGAGCCACGCCTGAGACTTGTAGTGTGATCACAAGTGTTACAAAGACGATGTGGGTTGCTTCTTTATTTTCCCTTCAGTTCATGTGAAGAGCCACTCCTCACCCATTTAAGGAGGCATTTCTTAGGGCTTGGCCCTAGCCCAGCTTCTCACTCTTCCCCATCCCAGCAATACCATGCCTGCCTAAGGCCTTAGTCACTATCCGTAGATGCTGAATTCTAAGCCTCTGTTTCAGGCTCACGTGTCTCCCAGGAGCACCAGACCAACACATGGAACTGCATCCTGAGATGTCCCCCAGGAGCTGTGAACACAGCCTGGGTGCACTAGAGCACAGCATTCGGCACATTGCTCATGGCTTGTCTCATCCACTAATGTGAGTTCCCCTGGGGCAGGACTGTGTGGCTACAGTGCCTAGAACAGTGCTTGGCTGAGCACAGACCCTTGGGAGAGTTTTATTAAATGAATGAATATGTGTGCTCTTCTCAACTTCAACCTGCTGCTTCTACTAGTACTTTCTAGTTTGAAAAATAGCACCAACATCCCAGTGTTGTCCAAGATGAGGATGAGGTACTACTGTGACTCTACTCTCCTGAGGCCCTCACTCTCCACAACCATGCAGTCACCTTAGCCTGCCAGCTACCCCTTAAACTGCTTTCTGGTCCTCCCGTTTGTCTCCATGCACTGTTCCAACCCAGCCCAGTGTTTGGAGAGATGTTCATAAAATTGCAAGATTGCCTGTATCACGTCCTTGCCTGAAACCCTATAATGGCTTGGCATTATCTGTAAGGCAAAGACCAGACCTCTTAACAGGTCCTGCAAGGCCCTCAAGACCCTTCTCCCTACCACCTTTTGCTTTCCACACTGGCCAGTCTCCCATCAGCTCCCCCTGCCTGCATGCCCTCCCACCTGCTCTTCCTCATCTGGGAAATGCTTTCCCCTAGATCAGCAATTCCCATCTCTCCTGTGTCCCAGGAGAGCCCTCTCTCTTGTCCAACATCTCCCAGATGTACGTCTCCAGCCCGGACCTCGCCTCTTAACATCAGACTCACATACCCATCTCCAAACCAAACTCGTGATTCCTGCCTCTCCTCCACCCCCACCCGCAAGGCCTCCCCATCTCAGTCTGTTGTAGCTGAATGAATAAATTGATTTAAGACTTAATATTACCTTTTCCCAATTTCCTAGAGGGCTTCCCCATTTATACACTTTTAGCACTCTCTTTTGAAATATTTGGTTCACCTGTAATTAGATAATTATATAATGTAAGCTCTATCTTGCTCAGTACTGTATTTCCAGTCCCATAGTAGACACTAAATACAGGTTGAATGAATGAATGAAAGCAGGCCAGGATGCTGTTTGGGAAGCTGAACAAGAAGTAGGTGTTTGAAAGAGGGACTCAGCCCTGGGTAGGACATAGGGGTGCCTAGAGTTTAGCCCTATCTTTCTTAGTAACTTCCTGTGGGATCTGCAGTTAATGACTATCTCTGGATTGCAGTTTCCCCAACACCATTCAGGATGAATCTTTTGGCCAAGAAAAACTGTGATTCTAGAAGCCAGCACCCCAGTGTGGATCCACTGCCAGCCTGCAGCCCTTGGGCGGGGAAACAGGGCTGTGGGGGAGCCACTGGACCTCTGCTGGCGGGCTGGGCTCTTGGCACAGGGTCAGGCCTTTAGCTTCTTGGTTGTGTGAGGAGGCAGCAAGAAGAGGTGATTGATCTTCCACACTGGGGAGTCCCAGCCATAAATCTCACCGGCCCAGTGGAGTCACCTAGGACCCAGGATTCGCAGCCAGTACATCCCTTGGCTTGGCAGGCTCTGGGCTAGTGCTGTCTGCCCCTTCCAGCTCCCAGGCACGGGGCCCTCTACAGGGATCCATCGATCTGACCATGGCCTCCATCACTAAAGCCCAGAAAGCCTCTGTCCATAGAATGCCAATCTTTCTCCAGATATGACCTTGAGATCACGTGGTAGTGCTTTAAGCAGACCTGCCCTAGGCTCCTTGAGGGTCAAGACTTCTTAACCCTTTTTATGCCATGGAACCCTTGGGCAGTCTGGTGAAGTCCCAGGCCTCATCTTGGAGTAATGTTTTTAAGTGCATAAAATGAAACGTGTGGCACTGCAAAGGAAACCAATTATACTGACACATAGCTACTAAAATATTAAAAAGATAAGTTTACAATATGGTAACTTATGTGCACCACTGTAATGTATTAAATAACCAGTGAAAGACTAGTCCCAATGACTGTCATACTTTCATGGTGATGACTTGAAATATCCAGATATTTGCAAAACTCTTCAGAGATATGAAAATATCACAGAGGGGCTGTGGTTTGTTGCCTTTGCTCCTAAAGGAAGAAAATGGTAAATTTTAACTAGTGGCTAGTGAAACAGAGATGTAATTTTTCCCCCATGCAAGCCCATGATCCTCTGAGTTCTGCCCATAGGCCCTTGTAAAGGGAATGTTCAGTGAAGGGGAGGCCGCAAATGAAATGCTGAGTCTGAGAGGAGACCTACCACAGTCCTAACCAGCTCACTCCCTCAGAACCTGATTAAAATGTGAAAACCCATCAAGTCTCTTAACAGAGTCACAGAGTCACAGACTTCCAGAGCTGGAAGGGCCAAAAACCCCTCTGCAGACACCCATGTTGGGTGACCTGGCTCTTGGCCTCTGCTTGCACACTTCAAGGGCTGGGGAGCTCACTCCCATCAGCGCTGGACAGGTCCAACCTCTCTGAGCTACAGTGACACACAAAGACGAGTGAGACTCAGGCTCTACCTCAACACCAGAGGACAGAAAGACCAGGACCCAGCCAGAGCTAAATGTTTCTTCATTCAATAATTGTTCTCTGAGCTTCTGCTTTCTGCCAGGCCAGAGGCAGGCACTGGATATGCTGAGACTTACTTTCATAAAGCATTTGTTGGGTGTGTGCTCAGGTGCTGTGCTCGGTTCTTGTGTGCGGGGGTGGGGAGGTGTGATACAGACATGATGCCTTCCCTCTGGGGAGACAGACAGTAAACACACAAATCAATATGTAATTGCAATTCGTGATGATGACTGTGAAGAAATGAGCAGGGGAGACTCACAAGAGTGACTTCAGATCGGGGAGAAGGGAGGTCAAAGAAAGCCTTTTGGGGAAAATGACATTCAAGGCAAGACTTGGAGGCAAATAGGAGGGTAAGAGTGGTGCAGGCAGAGGAAAGAGCAAGCATGGAGGAGGCCCTAACTTGAGAAAGCTCCTGGCTACTGTTAGCAAGTGACTGGAGGCCCTGGGGCAAGCTGGACAGGAGGGTCAGGGCAGGTTCTGGGGTCTTCAGTCATGCTAAGAAGTTTGTATATTATCTTAAGAGCTGTTGGAAGCCCTCAAAGGGTTTAAATAAGGTCTGTGTAAATGAATAAAACAAGGGCTCTAGGAGTTCCCAGGCCTGCAGCAAAGGCACTAAGGAGATGAAATATTATGAGTGGAAAAAAAGCCTTTATTTATGTGCTCTGAACACCCTTCTTGAATGTGGTTTTCCTCACGTTGATCTCTGCCTGAATGCATTTCCCAAACTATCTTTCTACTTGGTCCAACAATTAAGCTAACTTTTTTCCTAGTATCACCTCCTCCAGGATGGCTTCCTTAACAATTTAGTTGTTTGTGTTTCTCTGCAGCACATCCCTGAGCATGCACTGTGTACAGCATCACTGCCTGTATACATGTGTCAGTGTCCACCTCCCTTCCCCCAAGGCACCCCTGGGAGGCGGTGCATGTGGGGGCCTGGAGGGAGGGGAAATTGCAGAACCTTCAGCTGCAAACTGGCCCCCTCTCGGCCCTGCCTGATGAGGCTTGGATTGGAGCTGGGCTCTGCCACCTGCTGGCAATAACTGGAATGGCAGGCAAGATGGGTGGGGAGAAAGGCGACCCCCCCTGGCAAGTGTAGGTCCACTGTGGCTTTTCTGAAAGGTAATCATATAGGATCTAGCTAGACTGAGGGCCTGTATAAGGTGGCCTGATGATTCGAGATGGCAGAGCTGGGCTGGGAAAAGGAGGGAGGAAGTGAGCATTAACGGAACAGCAGCTCAGAGATGGGGACACAGGGTCTAGGCTGCTGAGGCCTGAGTCAAGATCTTGGGTCCAAGCCAGACCAGCAGGAGGCCCAACGTGTTACCATGGGGACGCAGGGCTGTGTCCAGACAGCTGGGGAGATGACCCTCCCCCCCCCCAGCTGGATGAGGACACCCAGAGAGCAGAGACAAGCCTCAAAGCCAAATGTCCACCCACACCCCCCTTTTCCGGAACAACTTGTTTTGCTCTACAGCTTGGGACTTTGACCTGGGAGGTGTTTTCCTCCTGTTGGCCACCTGATGTCCTTCCTGCTCATCCCCTCCCGCCACCCCCAAGCATGGCCCAGGGAGTCCTTGTTCTTCCCTGGGTTCTTAGGGAAGGGGGATGCTGGGATGAAGTAGGCAGGACCTGGGGCTTGGGGACTGATGGGAGAGGCTGGGTTGCTCCTGGGGGGCACTGGCCAGAGTCGGGGTCACAGCAGTGACTTCTCTGCCCATGTCTTCTTGGATCTCTCCTTCTGGGCTTGTGGGACATCCCACTCTTCTGGGTCCTTCCTCCTGCTCCATCCTGACTTCTCTTCCTCTGAAAGACCCGTGTGTTCTGGGGATCTGTTCTGGTCCCTCACTTCCCTCCTCTCACAACACACAGCACACACACACACACACACACACACACACACACACACACACACACACACGCACACACACACACACACACTCCCTGGGGAGACTGTGTGCTCTGTGTGTGCTTTCATGCCAATGCTATGCCACAGATCTAGCTCTCTACTCCAGACTCAGGCTTCCTGCTGCCTTCTGGACATTTCCCTTCAGGGATCCACAGGCACAATACAGCTAAGCTCACTATTCCTCCCCACCTCCTGAAACTTGCTCTCACCCCTTCTGGGCACCACCATCTACCAGCTGGCCAAGCGTCTCCCTCAGCAGCTCTCTCTCCCTCACCACCACTCCCAGCTAGTCACTGTGCTCTAGCAACCACGTCCTGTCTATTCCGCCTCCTGAACAGGGGTAGAATAGCTTGCTCCATTCCCCCTGCCATCCCCTGGCACAGGCCTGGTGCTGGCTAGGCGGCTATTGCAGCAGCCTCCCTGTGACCTCCCTTCCTCCAGCCTTGACACTCTTCTTTCGTTCTCCACTCTGTCCAGAGGTGTTTTCTCAAATGCATATCTGACCACGTGACTTCCCTGCTCAAAACTCTTGGAGAAGGCACTAGTGGGTGTTTGTTAAATCCAACCCCATTCCTTGCATTCCAATCAGTGATTCCCTGGCTGTTCATTAACATGCATAGTGCCTACTCTAGTCAAACTTTGTGCCAGAAAACTGTGAGGACACCATGCTGGGGTAGAGAGGGAGAACAGGATGTACATGTATGGAGGCATCATTCAATCCCAAGCCAGGTTCCCCTAGGTCACCCTGAGACACCCCATCTTTGGATGGTAACAGGGCCCACTGTGCGTGCATGCCCACACCCATGTCCACACACATATGGGAAGCAGGGATGGGGCGTGATGTCGGAGTCCTACAGAGCCATCCTGCAAGGGAGGTCCTGTGAGCAGCGATTTGGTGGCTTCTGGGCAGGGAGGCTGTGGAGGGGCTTCCAGCTCACGCCCTGGCTACTAGGGACCCTCCATCTCTGAGGCTGCTGGATCCTTCTTTCTTGGTGTCTGTGGAGCCCAATGCTCAGCATGTCTGGCTCCCCGTACTTCTGACGTGGGGTGAGGCAAGGAGACAGCATGACCCTTGGCCCTGAGACAGGTACTCCGCTCATTTGCAGTCCTGAGGTGGAGGGCCTGATGGACTCCATGTGATCCTGGAATTTGAGGGCCCAGGGGTGCAGAGCCTCAGACTGGACCCTGCCACCTTGGGGTGTCTTTCCTTTGCCCTCCACAGCAAGCCGTGTTCACCCACTTCTCTCCCTGTGATGGGTGGAGATGGGTCAGAAGGTATGTGTCAAGGCCTCCGACCAAGCTCAGATCTTGTCCCAAGGAGGCTCTGCCCAGCTTCCAGGGACCACACTGGGGGCCAAGAGGAAGAGCTAACCTGTGCCCGGTCGGCTGGGTTGGCAGGAAAGGCTGGGGACTGGGACCCTCAGGCCCCCTGTCATGGTCCCCATGGGAGAGGGTGGATTTAGAGAGCTTGGAGGTAGGCGGAGGGTGGAGGGACAGAAACCAGGGCTGTGGCCCAGGACTGGGGCCCTCAGGGTCTGGCTGGACTGAGCAGGGACTGGTGAAGGGGAGAACAAGAACTAGGCTAGGCTCTGGGCAGGGGGACAGCTCTGACCTTTCCCTAACCTCTGGGGTTTTCCCCACACTCCCTTCTCCCTGAGCCAGCCCATAAATTTCTTGATCCCGCTGTCAGCCTTCCAAGAGGCCCCACCCTCTGGACTCATTCAACACAGGAGCGATAATGTGCCATTCTTTTCCCTGGGGCCCAGCCCCACTGCCAGGAAGGGGGAGCTGACGCCCCAACTCTGGGGAAGCCTGGGGCTTGGACGTGAGGTCTAGACTCTCCCCACTCCCCTGTCCTCACACCCACTTCCTTACCCAGCCTCTGAAAGATGACCTTTAATGCCAGCTCCAGTGGGCTGGGCACTGGCTAGGGGAAGCCAGGTCTGGCAGCTCATTACCATGGGAGGGAGGGCAGTTTCTCTCCACCTTCCCTCCTCCTTCCTCCCTCACCTTCTTTCTCATCAGCTCCTCTCCTCCAAGTCTGAACTGAGCCCAGGCTGGTCTCAGGCAGACACCGACAGACTTCACAGAAGCCCCAGCGGCAGGAGGAAGGCCCGGAAGCTGTCCGCAGCCATGTCTGCCCCGGGCCTGGTCATTCTGGGGCTGCTCACGACAGTGCCGCCTGCCAGCTGTCAACAAGGTAGCACAGAACTGGGCCCACCCTGGTGCCTGTGGTGAGGAGAGGGCTGGGCTGGGTGCTAGCAACCCGGGATGCATGGGGTAGTCTTTGGCCTCCCTCACCATCCTTGACACCTACAGCTTGAATGGGGTGCAGGAACTGGGCTCCCTGGAGGAATCTCCAACGACAGAGACCTCTGAGCCAGGCTTCTGTCTGTGCCCTGTTTTCCACGAATGAAAAATGTGGGCATCAAAGGGAAATGTTGGGTCTGGGACTGGGGAAAGGAACTGAAAACCAGGCTCTTGGAGTAGAATTGCTTGGGAGATGGCTGGGTCCTGAGGACAGGGGCTTGGGGGCTACAAGGAGGCTGGGAGTGGGGTCTGAGCCACCCTGCAAGGGAGGCTTGTTTCAGAGGAGGGGCAGTGTCCTCAGGGGTTTGCCTGTTTTGGCCTAAGTCCACCTTGTTTCAGCTTCGTAGGCTAGGGTAGGGGACAGTGCCTCTGTGCCCCCAGCCATATACCTGAGCTCTTTGTCCAGCTCTGCCTCTGTCTTGCTGTGTGGACTTAAGCAAATCACTGCCCCTCTCTGAGACTCAGTTTTCTCACCCATAAAATAAGGACAATGAACCTGTCCTGTCCACCTCCCAGCACTGCTGCCAGCTCAAAGGTTCTTGGGAACTGAAGATCAGAGGGGTTGAGTAACTTGTGTGGGTACACAACAGAACAAGAAGGGACAGCTCAGATCATCTCTCCTGCCCCAGGCTCCGCCGCTTGCACTGTATGCTCAGCCCAGAGCCACACGAAAGGAGGAGCAGGAGGAGGCAGTTGGCCGCAGGGTCAGGGGCCTCCCAGGGCTTGAGCCCTGACCTCCAATCCCTGAGCACCACTGACCTGAGGAAACAATGGGCCTGTTTTCTTGGAGAAACAATGATTCTAAAACACTGCTTTTTGGCAAGTATGGAACTCAGGGTAACCACACTGTGTATCTTCTGTTACCCAAGGTGTGGCCTCGCTGCAGGCCAGAGTTCCCAGACTCCTGCCTCCTTCCCAATACCTGCTAGGCTCAGAGAGAGCTCAGAGAAGAGGCAGGGCTTTCACTACAGCAGCAGAGCTTTAAGGTAGATTCAGGGAAGGATTTTGGAGTAGAAGGGAGGCAGAATGAGGATTTTGATGCCCAACCTGGGCCCCTCAAATATAGGACAGCAATAGGGATTTAAGTGTTTTGGCCTGGAGGCAGGACCCCTCAGAAAACTCCTGCTGGCCTCTGTTGCCCCCTGAGACCTCTACCTGCTATTGTGTGTCTGGCCTCTGCAGGGCCGAGCTCCCTCTGGCTTGTGAGCTCAGTGGTGCCTGGGGTAGAGGAGAGCCCTTTGAGGCTACCAGTGGCCGACAGCAGAGTCTTCTGAGAAAAGTTGAGGGTTAGACACCTCAAAGGTCAAAGGTCAAAGTCAGAGACCCTACATAGATGGGGCCTCACCTGGTTTGTGGCCTAGACCCCTGGGCACCCAGTCGGATGAGCCAAAAGGGGCTCAGGTTTTGAAGCCCTCTTCTTGGCCCCCAAGCCCCAGAGGAGAGCTCACCCTTCTGTATTGCCTTTCTAAAGACATTCTGCCCTGCCCTTCTCTCTGGCACCTCTGGCAGCGTGGCGTGTGTGGCACTCCCACGCCCTACCTAGCATCAGAGAAACCTTGTTCCCGAACAGGATCTTCCAGATGCCAGCCCTGTCCTATCAGCTCTGGGCTGCTGGAGGCCAGGGAGAAGGAGAGCCACCCTCAGCTGGCAGGACCTAGGCTGGCTGTCCAGAGGGCTGCCCTTTGGTCTCTGGGGCCCGGGTGCTCCCTGGGGGGCCCTGCATGTGACCCACGGTGGGGAGCTGAGGTGGTTATCTCTCTGGGTCTCCTTGGCTTCTCATTCCTTCTTTGAACTCCTGTCCTCTTCCAAGGTACCCTGCCTTGCATCAGCTCAGGAGGGGGTCAGATGGCTCTTCCTTCTCAGAATGTCTCCAGCAGCCCCAAAATGTCTCCTTGGCTCCTGGCAGACTGCTAATGGCCCAGCACCTGGAGCCCATGGCTACTCCCCCCTCTGCTCTGTATTTGGCAGCCCCCACTGTGACCCAACCCCTGCTACCCTCTTTCCAGGCCTGGGGAACCTGCAGCCCTGGATGCAAGGCCTTATTGCTGTGGCTGTGTTCCTGGTCCTTGTTGCAATCGCCTTTGCTGTCAACCACTTCTGGTGCCAGGAAGAGCCGTGAGTGCTGCCCAGGGGCTCCAGGGTGTGGGCCAGTGCAGGCGGGGCCCCCAGAATTACTGCTACTGCCCTGGTAGCCATGAGAAGGGCCTCAGAAACCCTGAGGCCAGTACTCTCATTGTGCAGAAGGGACCTGAAGCCCAAGGGCTTCGGGATCCGCACTCAGGCCTGCGGCTCCTAGACCTGGTTCTGCCAGCCCCCGCAGCTCTGGTGCTCACTCACTGTAAGCTGTGGGAAAATGTCTCCTCTGCTTGGAGTCTCAGCGTTTCTATCTGTATAATGGGGACAGTGTCTGGCCTGTGATGGGGGTTGTGGGAACCTTTGAAAAGGAAGGTTTCATCCTTCACGGTCAGCTGTGGGGCTAGAGAGGGGCAATGGGACACACACCCCTGCACTCCCAGGCCCCCCAAACAGAAAGGAAGGCAGGCATGGACGGAGTGATCACAAGCGCAACCACTGGGGCCAGAGGACAGAGCAAGCACGGGGCCCGACGCGCCTGGGTGCATTCCAAGAAATCTTCCCACCTGGAGACTCAGGAGGTGCCATTCTCAGGATAGAGCGGCGTGGGAAGAACACTGCAGTCAAAGGAAGAGTGTGCCTGTGGCCCTGTGTCAGGGCGCCGACCCTGGGCAAGGCCGTGCCTGCCCCCAGCTCTCACAGAGGCGGCCTGGGGCCTGCGTGCTGGCAGGAGCCTGCATGGCCATTGAGGAGAGACAGCAGCTCAGGGGTGGAGAGAGGGACGGAGTGGCCTGAGATAAGCTGGTGAGGTGGGCAGGACCCAGGCCAAGCAGACCCTGTACACACCAGCGCCCTGGCCTCCGGGCTTTATCCTCCGTGCAGCAGGAACCCAGTGAAAGCTTGTAAGCCGGTCTTGGGTGGGATGTGGCCTGAGCAGAGGCACTCTGGCTCCCATGGCGGATGCATGGGGTAGGGGCCAGTTTACAGGGAAGGGGAGTGATGAGGCGGCTGGGCCCAGGCAGCAGGACAGCAGAGGCTGCAGAGGGGATAGAACGAGGGGACAGGGCTAGGAGGAGGCTGACCCCTGGGAGTTGGTAGGGGGGCAGCAGAACGCAGGAGGGCGAAAGGACAGGGATAACGTCCAGACTGCTGATGGGCTCCCTCACTGAGACAGAGGACACAGGAGGCAGATCTGGGGCACCTGCGGAGCCTGATTTGGGATGTACTGAGTCTGAGGTACCTGTGGGGTACCCAAGGACAGAGAAGCGGTGGTTAAGGGTCCCTATGAGAGCAGTTTCCAGGCAGGTGGGGATGGGGGCCACACTCGGTGGGTTTAAACTGGAAAGACAGGCCAGGAGCTTTTCACTGGAAACGCTTCCATTTTCAACAGGCTCCCCTGTGGCAGCTATAGGCCAGGCCTGCTCCTGCTGCATGGGGAAAGCCCTGGGGACTCTTGAGAAGACACTGAGTCCTTCTGCTCTGCTCTAGAGGCTGAGCTAAGGCTGGAAGGAATACAGCAGAATGCGAAGTGGCAGTGTAAGGCCTTGCATAAATCTGAAAACCTCAGGCTAGGACCTGAGGCCCCCACCATGGAGTATGGAGAAGGGGGTGAGGGCCTGTGGAGTGGGGTCAGGATCAGGCCACTGACAGGGGCCCTGCTGGAGAGGGGGCTTCTGCCAAGGGGGGCCTCTGCCCTTGGACTTGTGAGAACCAGAGCCTAGGGCCTGACTGGATGAAGGGAGTAAAGCAAACAAAGACACAGAGGGGACCTGGGGAGCTCTACTGATGACCTTGTTCCCAGGGAGCCCACTGACATGGTCATGATGGCTGGAAACAAGGCGGATGGCATCCTGGTAGGCATGGATGGAAAGTACTCCTCGATGGCGGCCAACTTCAGGTGAGGTGCTGGTGCAGGGCTGACTGCCCTGTGCTCCGGGGTCCCCTGGGTCCAGGGGCCTCTGAGGTGTTCAGTGAGGGATGGGGGCTTTGTGAGGACTGCAGGGCCCCATGGGGCCACGACACCTCAGTTTTGGGGGAAGGACTAGTAAGGGGGTGGGGGCTTGGTCAGGAAGGAGCTGAGGGGGGGATCGGGATCCATAGGGAGGTGTGCCGTGGGGGGAAGGGGAGGGGAGAGGTGCCTCCGGAGGGATGGATGGGGGTGCTCAACATACGGAGAGGGCCCAGTGGAGAAGGGAGATGGGGTTCAGGGAGGTGGTACTGAGAGGCCGGAGGTGACCAGGAGAACTCCCTGCTGGGACCCAACCATTTATTCTGAAAGATCCGACCCTCATAAGTGCACAGCCTAGCAGGGAGAAGGGGATGGGATGGAAGGTGTCGTGACCCCTGTCATCCTCGTTCAGGTCCAGTGAACATGAGAATGCCTATGAGAACATCCCTGAGGAGGAGGTCAAGGTCCAGATCACCCCCATGTGAGCCCCGCTTGCCGGCGGCCCGAGTCCTGGTCCCAGGCGCCTGTGACTGACCTCAGCTCACCGCCCGAGTCACCCGCCTCCTCACGGGACGCACAGTGAGGGCCCGGCTTCCTCCAGCCCCACGCCGGCCCCACCCTCCCTTGAACTGTACCAGCCAAGGTGGGAGTTCAGGCTGGCACCTCCCGTCTGCCACATCTCTCTGCCCCCAACTGTGAAAATGGCCCTTATTTCTGTGAAATAAAGATATTTTGTACTTCTGGGCCTGATGTCCCAGGGCTCAGAAACAGCCCATGAGGCTTCCAGCCAGGCCCCATCTTGCTTTCTGAATCATAACAATCACCTTCCCAAGCCCCTGTCAGGGTGGCTTTGGAGAATTACGCAGGAAGGCCTCTCTGGGTAGTCCCATAGACCCAGGGAGCTCACCCACTCCACCCTTCGTTCCAGACAGAGGGCCCCCGGAAAGTCCTCCTTGCCTGCCCTGCCCTTCATGACTGGTTCTGGCCCAGTGCCCCCACGGCCGGCCTGCATGCTTCCTGCGGGTTCACTCCTCTCTCAGCCGTCCAGCCCTGTCCTTCTCGCCATAGCCTCTTGGGCTCATAGCCACAATGCCCAGGACTCGGGAAGCCCAGGCTGGAGTCTGAAGTCCTTGCGACTGGCTGTGTGACTTTGGGGCAGTCACTGTCCCCCCTGAGCTCATTTCCCCCTGCGGGAGATTTGGCCAGTCTCCCCCAGAGCTGTAGTCAGGTCATCCTTACCAATGCCACAGACCCCACTCCTGAGTGGGGGTGGCCAGGGAACTAGGTCCCAGGAGAAGGATGGAGAGAGAGGAGAGAGGAGACATGACTCAGTGGACTGGCTGACCCTAGAGGCCCCTCACTCCTGTGACTCATTCTTACAGGAGCGGTCACCCCAGGAGCACTCCCAGGTCCAGGGAAGTGGGGCCAGAGAGGAGGAGGCAGTCCACCTTGTCTCAAAGCTCTCCCTCTGCCACCTGTCCTAACCGGTCCCAGCCCTCACTTCACCATTATAGCCATTCCTTTGCTGTTCCAAGGCTTCACCCAAATATCCCTGGGGGACCCATCTGAAATCTGAATGATCCCTTCTCACCTCACTGGGGTCTAGTTCGCAGCCTGCAGCAGAGGGAAGAGGCTTGAGCAGAGGGATGGCAGGTCTTTGCCCCATGCTTATCCATGCCCTGCTGTGTGACTGGGGACAAGTGTCTTCCCCTCTCTGGGCTTCAGCTCAGTGAACTGTGGCTATAGCTCTTATGAGTACCACTCTAGGCCTTGGTTCATGTGGACAGATGCCTTCTGACCCACATCTACAAGTTTAAACTCTACGTATTCCTTTTTCTTGGCCCTGCCAAGGTTCCTCTTTGTCTAAGAAGTATTCCTCGATCAAACCAGAGGGCAGAGCCAGGGTGGGGGTGGGGTAGGGAAGGCCTGTCACTGAAGGAGGGACAGCAGTTCCTAGAGGGCCTCTGCTAAGGCAAAAACACCCCCTTCTTCCTTTCCAGGCTCCTGGATCTGATTCCCCCATATGAAGCTACATTCCTTCCCACTGCTGCCCCAGTTGCCCCTGAGCGGTGGGGGTGGGTTCCAGTCTGATGGCCCACCAGCCTGCCAGGATCCAGACCAGAGCCACCACCCCTCTGTCTCCCTGCAGCAAGTGAAGCACGGCCCCTCTGACCTGAGAGTGTTCCCAGCAGGAGCTGGGTGAGCTGCTGTCCAGTCCGGTCTGTTGGGCAGAACTCCTGCACCCTGCCTGGGCCTCTCTACGAGCCTCCTCAGCCCCCTCCCCATACTGGCAGGACCAGGATATTGGGAAATCTTGGGGGGGGTCCTTGCAGGTGCTGCGCTAGCCCTGACCTTCCCGAAACCCCGTGTCCCTGCCCTGGCTGGGGGCAAGGGGCATGAAGCTACAGGCCGCAGAGCCCCTAATCCTTATCACTGGTTCCCACCTGCCGCCTGGCCAGATGAAGGAGGGAAAGGAGGCTGGGCCCAGGCCAGGGCGGCGCTTAATGACCCTCTGGGGCCTAATCTCAGGCTGGCAGCCGCAGAGTAGCTGCGGCTTGCTCCTGGAGGAGGCTGATAACACACCAGCTGGGCCCCTACCATCTATCGGGGCTGCACAGCCAGTCCTGAGGGGCTGCGCTCAGGGGGCCTGGGGAGGGGAACCTCTGAGCAGGGAGGACAGAGGCAGAGGCAAGCTCTCTGTCCCTCCTCCTCCCACCCCCCCCCCGTCCCTGTCCTGGGGGAAGGGAATTGAGCTCCTTGAGTGACAATTAAGGGGGAGGGACTTGGCCCGTGAAGCAGAGCAGTGCTGGGCTGGCGGGCGGAACCCCTTCAAAGGGCCAGTGCACCTTCACTTCTTCCTGCTCCCTCCCCACCCTTTTCTTCTCAGGTAGGACCTCTCCCACTCAGTCTTGGTCTCCTCTTTAGCTCTCCCACCTTTTATGGATCTGTCTCTTTGTCTCTCTTTTTGAAGGTGTCTCGTGGCCTCTGCCTCTACCTCCATCTTTTTGTCTCTGTCCAGTCTGCCCCTTCTCCTTCCCTCCACTTGAGCCCAGTGCTCACCGGCCCCTCTGTCCCCTTGCATTCTTTTTGGATTTCCAGCTGGTTCATTCTGTGCCCCTTCCCCAGCTATCCCCACCTGCCCAAGCCGCCCTGATGCCACCACCCCTTGGCAGGTGAGTCCTGTGCCCTCACTGGGGTTTCACTTTGTGGAGTGGCATCTCCCCCTGACCCTCCACCCGCTGTCTGGGTGGAAGGGTCAGGTTGCCCAGGCCCTGGCTCCAGGACTGGGAGCCTCTAGGCCCGGGAGGTTCTCTGACTGCTTCTTGCTCCTCCTGTGTCCTCGAAGAGGGCTGCCTGTTTCTTCTTCCTTCCCTGCCTGAAACATGTGAATTCCACAGGGTTATATTATATAGGTCACAGCCAAGCTCAGGCATGAAAGGCTCCACCCAGGAACTGCAGAGTTGAAGATAGATTGCAATACTGCTTATTACAGTTAGACTTGAAGAGGAGCTTCCAGCCAGGAGTTGGTTTTGGGAATGGCTGTGGAGTTCTATCTCTGTATCTATCTCGAGTGTCACCTGTTAAAGGACAGAGTACCAGGTGGTCGGGATGATTTTCAACTTCACTTCCCTCATGCTCAGAGTAGCATGGGCAGAAATACCGCTTACTTTTTAGGCTTCAAGGAGCCATCAGACTGGGACTACCACTGGGCAGAGTCTTCACCCCCAGCTCAGGGAAATGGTAGTGTTGAGACATGCAGAGTGTCACTCCAGGGGTGACCCAGGTCACACACACTCTGCCCTGTCCCCTTGGACCACAGATGAGTCAGATGGCTGGAGCTGTCAGAACTTGCTCTGGGGCTCGGGTGGGAGGCATCTGCCTCCTCTCCAGGTCTGGTCCGGGCTTGGAACCCCTGGCTTGGCTCTCCTTCCAGTTTTCAGTCCCCAGAAGTACACACAGTGGCCAAGAGCTTGGGAATTATGCAGAATCTGGTTCAAATTCTAGCTCTCTTCCTCCCTGCCTGTGGGACCACCTAGCGTTTCAGCTGCTCCATTCACTTGCCAGTAAAATTGGTTCTGTCACATCTTCCCTGCAGGGCTGCTGGATTATTATAGCACCTGAGACTCGCCAGAAAGCCCTCTAGGCGCACTGAGATGCTGCTTCTGGGAAGCTCCTCCCCTGCCTCTGGGTTAGGGGCTTCCTCTGGGCAGCTCCAGCCATCTCTTCACTCATCCCCCTGCTTTGTCTGGTTGATTGTGTCTAGCTCAAGCTCCAGATCTGGGGAGCTTCTCAAGGGCAGAAACGGGGTCACTTACCTCTCTGTGTCACCCAGGACAGGGATGGACTCCTGGGAAGGGAAGCCCTAGGGGTGGTAAAGGGACCTGAAGGGACTAAACCCCCGTTGTCTGTCCAGCCATATGTCTGTCCATACCGCCCAGCCCACACAGGCACGGACACACGTGCATCGACTCTCTCAAGCTCCCTCTGGCGGAAGGTCCTGGGGTCAGGGGCCGGCCCTCCTGAACAGTGATGCTCCATCTGGCCTTCAGTTTGGGGAAGGAGCTTGGGCTGTTCTCGCTCTGTCTGTAGCTTCAGCTGCCATCTGGTGGCTGCACATTCAATAGGCAAGGGCAGATCCGACAGAACCTTTGGACTTGCACTTCAGGTGGAGCTCTTCCCCCTTAAGTGCTGGGATAGGAGGCCTTTCCATGGCATGGTCCCCAAGCAAGACCAGTACCTTCCTTAGTCTTCCTGTGGGCTTCAAGGGCAGCTGGCCTTCAGTACCCCTCTTTGTCCATAAATAGTTCCATGTGCTACTGGTGGAGGCCAGGCTCTTGGGGGCTTAGCCATCCTAGTCCTGATGACGCACCTCCCTTTCTCGCCAAAATGGTCTGGGAGGCCAGTGGCTCTGCCATAGGGCACTGCTCCAGAGCATAGGGGATGACAACATTTCTGAGACCATGTTTCCTGGAGACACTGACCCCCTGGAGAAGTGGAATAGAGAGAGCTGGGAATGAGAGAGAGAGAGGGCAAGCATCGTCCCTGTATCAACCTGAGCGAGGTGGAATATATTGGAGCCAGGGACACTGCACTGGGCTGTGTGGCCTCTGCCTCCACCAACCTGGCCCAGCAAGCTGGTTTGGGCCTGCGTCTGCCTGTTGGGAGGGAGCCTTTTTTCTGATTCTCACAATGGCAGCATATAGACTCGCAAATCGCACCGAAAATGGCAGGTGCCAGGGACATAGGAGTGTATGCGGGGAGAAGATGCATTTACGGACGTGAGGAGTTTAAGAGCCTGTTGGGTATCCACAGGGGATGGGCTGGAGCATGGTTGGGGGTAAGGTTTAGGTCTGAAGCTCTAGCGAGGGGTTAGTACTTGAACTAGAGATTTTTGTCTTTGAGTTGGACCCACTGGGAGGTTATAAGCCCAGGTCTGAGCCTGGGCACAGCCCTGGGTCTGACACTTAATACTGTGTGAACTTGGATAAATTGACTTAACTTGCCAAGCTACAGTTTACTTATCTGTAAACTGGGGGCAGTAAATTGTGTCTATCTAATAAGAGATGTTGTGAAGATTAAAATAAATAATGTAAATAAAACACATAGAATGATGCATAGCATACAGTTCACAATGAGTGTTAGCTATTGTTTTTATTTCTATTATTATTACAGGATGAACTGAATTGGATGCAAGACCCCAGTGTGTCAAAGCTAGCAAAATCCTTAGAATCATTAAGCTCAATTTACTAATATTGCTTGTGGAATCTGAAGCCCAAGGAAGGGATGGCATCTGCCAAGGTCATATATCAAGTTGGGGTGAAAGGTAGGCTAGAGGCTCTGCATGGCTGGTGGGTACAGAACATGCCTGGTCAGGCTGCTCTCCCAGGCCTCTGGAGGACAAAATAATGGAGCTGGTTACATGGGCTCGTTCTACCAGCTGAGGCTGGTACAGTTCTGCACACGGACTTTGCAAATGAATAACCAGGCTCTTGACCAGTTCTGGCTGTGAGCTTGGAGTGTGGGATGGAAGTGGTGAGAACAGGTGCTGACAAAGTGGGGAAAGGGTCAGGGAGGAGAAGAAGCCCCAGTAAGTAGAGGAGAGAGGGAGAGAGAGGGATGGGGAGAAGCTAGTGGAAGAACCTTCCAGGCCCCAAGAGCTAACAAGGGAATGAGAGACTGGGAAGAGCCCTTCCTCCAGCCCAAACATAGTGATGGTGGTTGTGGTGGTTTTTTCACTGAAGCTGAGGGCTACTACATGGTGTGTAGGGTGCTTTTTGAATGGATCCTCATTCTGATCCTGCCACGAGGGCATAACTGGGCCATTTTCTTGAGGAGAAAATGCAGACTCAGAGTGAGAGGTGACTTGCTTGAGGCCACACAGCAACTTAGTGGCATTGAACCCTGGCCTTTGACTTTAAACCCATTGCTAATCCTACCCCAGCACAAGGTTCTGTGTGTGTGTGTGTGTGTGTGTGTGTGTGTGTGTGTGTGTGTGTGTGTGCATGGTGTGTGTGTGCTTACGGTCCGTTTGGAAAGCTGCATTTGGGGAACGGGGGAGGGTCCCTTCGGGTAGCTGAGAAGAGTGGTAGATTTTGCTGTTTCTGCCTCCATCCTTCCCTCCTGCTCCTCAATCTCTTTAGCCGTGATTCCACCCCAATACTCAGCAGAGACTGTTCTCACCAAGGGCGCTATAGTCCTGCCTTCTTGTTGCAAGATAAGATGGTCTGGCTGATCCTTCTGTTTTCAGTATAATATGATGAGAGCCATTTTCTCCGGGGAGCTGTCCCTGACCACCTGCCCCCAACTGTCCCTGACCACTGCCCGCAGCTCACCAGGCTCCCACAGGCCTGTGTGCTCACATTGCTCAGAGTGTTGCCCTCTGAACAACACTGTGAACTCTGAACTCCATGAGGTGGAGACTACATTTGCCTTATTGTAGTATCCAAGTGTCCAGCACAGGCCCAGAATACAGGAGGTCCCCAGTAAATATTTGTTGAAGGAATGACCTGGGGACCTTATCCACTCCATTCATTCTCATTACTTCTCATGAAGTATGAACTTCCAAGTCAGCACCTTTTTCCCCTTCATCCAGCACCTCCTCTACCCAGTTGCCTCCTGTACCCCTCCTCAGGAACCTCAGGTCCAAAATGGAATTCCTGGTCCTTCACCACCCTAAGCCCCTATTCCTGGCACCACCACTTATCCACCCAGGCCAGAAATGGGCTTCACACCGAATCCCACCAAGCCTGCTTCTGGTCTCCAGCCCTCCTGGGTGTGGGCACAGCCTCTGCACTTTTCTTGTTTGCACTTTTACTGCATGCTCAAACCATGCTCCACACTGCCACCAGAGACATCTCTCTCAAACACAGAGCCGCCAGGGACCCAGGCCGGCGCATCTGCGAGATGAACCTCTCTCCTTGAGGTGGGGCAGCTCAGTGGCTGAGGGCACAGGCTCGAAGCCAGACTTCCTGGGCAAATCCCACCTTGCCAATTTTATATCAGTATGATGTTGGGCAAGCTAGTAGCAAAGGTACCTAAGCCCTTGAATATGAAAATTAGAAATAAAATGATGCCTATCTTATAGGGTTGCAGTGAAGAGTGACCGAGTTAATAAATGTGCAGGAAGCATATAGTGAATGCTCAGTGAGTGTTGGCAATAGCCATGGTAATATTCTTTTCTGTTCTGCATGCAATACCTAGACAGCCACTAGATGGCCAAGCTGGAGGTCTTGCATGACTGCTCCTTCCACCTTCCCAGCCTCCATTCCACCCGCCCTTAGCCACTCTTTACACTGTCTGAAGTTCTCTAGCCTCTACTCTCGTCCCCTCCAATACTGTTTCACATCTCAGTCCCTATGTTGTTCACGTGCCAGGCTCATGATTTTCCCCCTGCTAGCCTCACCTCCTTTGGATGGCCAGCTGACACCTCTTTCCCTCCTCACGCCCACAGCATGCTCACAGGAGGGCTTTTCTCTATGCCTGTGAGCTCCTGGAAGGTAATCCCTGGGATATCGGGCACGGTCTCTGCACAGGGTGCGTGCTTAGTGTTCTTAGAATAGATGAATATGTGTCAGCCAGTTCCAGCTTAGCCAGTTAAATCAGTTATGTGACCTTGGGCAAATCACTTAACCTCTCTAGATCTCGGTTTTCTTTTCCTTAAATGGATGTTAAAAAGAGGATCTACTTCAAATTTGTAGTGAGAGTCCAGTGTGAAGCCCTAGCATAAGACGGCATGCTGCAGACCCAGGGCCACCATGCACAGCCACCTGCCTACCAACACAGCCCTTTCCATTGCCCACCAGCTGTAGTCCACCCTATGCTGACTCCTGTCGCTTGGCCTAGTTGAAGGTGTTAGAAGTGGTTTTACCTCTTCCCCAAAGTCCCTCTTTATCAAGTAGAGTCTGGAAGCAGTGTGCAGGCTGACTGGGCTAGGTGGACCTAGGCTGGGTTGACAGATCAGCTGAGTCCAGGGGAGAAAACACAGCCTTGGCCTCCGGTCCCTGAAGCCCCATCATGCCTGCTGATGACTGTACTCCAAGGCCTCTTTTTCTCCGACCAATCCCGTTCCTGATGTCCCTGCTCAGTCTGGGCTGGGACTGAAGTTCTGGTTCCTGGGCACTCCCCATGGACCTCTGCACTCTGACAGTGCCTCTTTCTGGATGACCCTGGTCATTGTGCCTCCTCCGTCAAAGCCCTGAGGCAATGACGTCCTTAAGAAAATCTCCCAGGAGTGGAAGGACTCCATCAAAGAATTGGGAGCATTTCTGAGGCTCTTGAAAGGCACACGCTTTCTACTGATTTCCCTAAGGGTTGAATTCCTTTACACTTAATCGGTGCCACCACAGTGTAAGCAGTAAGGGGAAGAGGAGTTCAGTTTGCTTTGAGGCTGAGCACTTGCTAAAAGCTCATTCACAAAGTATAGTGCTGTCTTTTTGCAAATGTCTCTTCCAGTCCTTATCCTCTCCCTATGGCTTGCAGTATCTTGAACAGTCACCAGATGGCAGAGCTTCCACAGTCCCTGGGAAGAACAACGCCTGACTGGCCATCAACCTCTTCCCTTGTCGAGAGAGGAGTCTGCCCAGGCTGGGGATCTGAGTGGAGTGGCCATTGGTGGGAACTCAGGTGGGATGTGGGGGTGGCTCTAGTGTGTTAGAGACCTGGCTAGAAGTCAGGAATTTGGGATTCTAGAATTGGCCCTGCCCTGACTTAAGTGTAGCTACCATTTACTTTTTGAGGGCTACCTAAACGCTACATTTTGTCCAGTTACTACAGCGGAAACATCCATCACCAGGGTTTGTGTTTTAGGCAGCTGGTTATTTTATGGAGGTCTCCAGCAATGCAAAGTTCGAGACAAGTCTGTGTGCTCACAGGCCACTGTGGGTGAAATTGCAATATTTCCAGAATCCCTTGCCTGGCCTTAGTCCATCTCCATATTAGTAGGTGATTACATGGGGGAGGGAGGGCATATTTGTACCAGAGAGGTTGGATGGGGTTCTTTTTTTGCAGCTGGGTTGTGAGAGACATGGGCAAACAGACGTGGACTGCTTGTAAGCAATAAACGGTTTCTCCCACTTTATTTCTCCCTTTGACTGATTTTGGTTTCAAAGGTAATTTGCCCCAGTCTGGGAGACAGATCTTCCCCCTAGAGTTACACCTGGTGGTAGTTGACAGAACTTCTGAACCCAAAATCTGTCTTCATGGGTGCAACGCTTGGACAAGGTGCCCCTGTGGATGGTGGGAAGGTCCCAGTGGCTGCTGGGGTGAGGGCTGATGACTCACACTTATCTCTGGCAACAGTGGAGGGTGTGGCTTCACCCGGGAGCCCCTCTCTGTGGGGCTTTCTCTTGGGACACCCTTAGTGGGAAATTGGCCCAGGGTAAAGCACCTCCTAGAGGGGTGGGGCCTTTTCCAGGGGAAGGGTGGACACACTGGAAGCTGTGGAATTAGGTGTCGGTGAGATAGAAGACTGCTTAGAGGCCCTGAGAGGCCATGTAGCAGCCGGGATTGTGGGATGTTTGTTTCTCGAGATAGTGGAAAGGGTTATTGAGGAGAGAGACACACTTCAGCATTGCTTGGAGGAGCTGGGCCATGACCTATGGGATGCCCTTAAGAAAAAGGGACAGTTATTGAGAACACAGGTCACGCTCCTGGAAGATATGTTAACAGCGAGGGAGGAGGCAGCAGGAGAATCTGCACTGCAGGAGGCCATGGGGGAGGGGGAGGAAAGATCGGTGCCTTCAGTGTGACAGGAGATGTCAGGGGAGGATGAGGGCAGAACTGTTGCAGAGGCCACTGCCCAGGGCACCAGCCTCTCCCATATTAAAGGCCTACCTGGTTGTAATTAAGAAAATAAAAATGCAACAACTGCGGGCTCGCGGGCTCCTCAGGGGGAGGAGCTTCCCCCTCCCCAGGCAGTGGAGCCCTCCATGCTCCACCCCTATACCCAGGATGAGCTGGTGGACATGAGTATCCAATTTTGGCAGAAGCGATCGAAACCTCTGCCTACATAACTTTTGCTTCTCTGAGATATGGGAGTGGAAAACATTGTTATGTGGGATCTGAAATGGGTAGACTGGCTTCCCTGATGACTCACCCTTCCCTCTGGCAGTGGTTGCAAAGGGCCCGTCACACCTCAGGGAATCAGGTGCTTCTGGATTGGCTGACAGCTGCCATCAGGGCAGTTTGGCCTAATTGGGATGATTTAGCATTCTTACCCACTAGCTGGAAAATGTATGCAGAGCTCCAGCAGGTGTTACAGGAGTTGGGTATGAAAAATATCGTCTATAATATGGACCCCCAGGGCCGCAATGAGGGGTTGTTCACCACAGGAATGAGAAATCTGGTGCTCCATACAGCTCCCCCATCTCTCTTTGGGTCCCTAGTGACTATTCTTGCCCCCCACATAAGACAACCCATAAGTGAGGCTACTCAGACTTTAGCAGATCTGGGGGAGGTTGAAACAATAAGGGCATGGAGAGAAGTATGGGCTATGACTGAAAGGAGAGGTCCTGTGAAGGTCTCAAGGACCCAGATGTAGGTTGATTTGATAAAGGCTGGGATAGTGAAAGAAAAACTTGATGAGCAGCCCAATAGGGTCTTGTTAGAACTGTGGCACCAATTAAAGCCAGAGCAGCAGTTCCAGCTGCTGAGTTCCAGGACACGGAAACTATAGGCAAAGCCCCATATCTGGCTTGTATCCCTAAAAGACTTCTTGGGGGACAGTACTCTGGCTCCACCTGGGCCCTCTCCCTAACAGGAGGATGATTGAACATCATGGTTTGACTGAGGTGAGGGTCAAGGCCCCCACCTTGGGGGCCACATGTAGAATTAGCAATTCATCGGTCTCCTGTGAATTTACAATGTGTTCTGTCACTGATGGACACAGGAGCTGATGTTCTCTGATTTATGGCAACCCTGAGCAGTTTCCTGGGACCCCCTGCTGTGATAAATAGCTATGGGGGTAAGGGTGTTAGAGTGAAGAAAGCCCAAATTCCATTGGGGATAGGGCATTTACCCCCAAAGGAGTATACTGTGTACACTTCTCCCATCCCTGAATATTATTTTGGGGGTAGATATCCTGCAGGGCTTGTGGTTACAGAACATTGCACGTGAGTTCAGACTGAGGGTATGTGTGGTAAAGGCAGTTCTGAGGGGACATGCTAGGCACCCACCTGTAGCTCTGACTGGACCTCAGCAGGTGACAAATACTAAGCAGTATAAATTGCCTGGGGGACACAAGGAAATTGGAGAAACTGCAGGAGTGGGAGAAGGTGGGTATCATAAAGCCCACCTTTTAATTCCCTAGTGTGGCCAGTGAGAAAGCTGGATGGCTCCCCATGGATTATAGGGAACAGAATAAAGTCACACCCCCTTTGCATGCTGCTGTCCCTTCTATAGCAGCCCTTATGGACACCCTCAGTCATGAACTAGGGAGGTATCATTATGTTGTGGACCTTGCTAATGCTTTCTTCTCTATTGACATAGCACAGAAAAGTCAGGAACAGTTTGCCTTCACGTGGGAAGGCCGGCAGTGGACATTCACTGTCCTTCCACAGGAATATCTCCCAGTCCCACCATATGTCATAGACCTATAGCCCAGGACTTGGCCACATGGAAGAAACCACAAATGGTGCAGTGCAGCTGTACCATCACATTGATGATATCATACTCACATCTGATTCTCTTGCAGATTTAGAAGGGGCAGTTTCCAGACTGCTGCAACATCTACAGGAGAAAGGATGGGCTGTGAACAGCGCTAAGATCAAGGACTTGGTTTGTCAGTAAAGTTCTTGGGGGTTGTCTGGTTAGGTAAAACTAAAGTTATCCCAGAAGCACTCATAGACAAAGTCCAGGCTTTCCGCATCCCTACCACTGCGGCATATTACAAGGGTCTTTTGGGCTACTGGAGAGTGTTTATCCCACACTTGGCACAAATTCTGAAGCCCTTATACTGGTTGGTACAACAGGCCATCAGGTGGGACTGGGATGAAACATGTGCAGCTGCTTTAACTGCTGCTAAGGGAGCAGTCAAGCCTGTACAGGCCTTGAGTGTAATGGACTCATTAAGGCCCTGTCAGCTAGATGTTCATGTAACCAAAGATGGTATGAATGGGGCCTTTGGCAGTGGCTTGTACAAACATATCAACTTACTGGGGTCTTGTCACAACTATGGAAAGGAACAGAGGTCTGGTACACCTTGATAGAGAAGCAACTGGCTGCTGTGTACCACACCTTGCTGGTTACGGAGCCCATCACTGGAACAGCTCTGACCAAGGTAATAACCACCTATCCTATTATGGGGTGGGTACGAGACTGGACCCAAAGGCCACAGAGTGGTGTGGCACAGATGCTTACACTGGCCAAATGGGGTGCATACTTACAGCAGCATAGTTCCCTGTCTACTAGCCCCTTAAGTAGAGAAATGCAACACTTATTGGGGCCAGTGATGTATACCAGTGGAAAACAGGAAGAACTTTCTTTTGAGCCATTGGTAGCCAAGAGTCCTTATCAGGAGGGAAAAGCCCCTATACCTGCAGACGCTTGGTATACAGACATCTCCAGTCGTGGGCAGTCCCCACAGTGGAGGGCTGTGGCTTTCCATCCTAAGACTGAGACAATATGGATGGAGGACAGAGAAGGGAAGAGAAATCAATGGGCTGAGTTGTGGGCAGTATGGCTTGCGATCACCCAGGAGCCCTCTCCTATAGTTGTCTGCACTGACCGCTGGGCCATCTATTGGGGTTTGACCCTGTGGCTACCGATATGGTATCATGCCAACTGGACAGTTGGCCACCTGCCCCTTTGGGGGCAAGAGCTGTGGCAAGACCTATGGGCCTCTGGTCAGACTAAGACAGTTACTATATGCCATGTGAATGGCCACTTTCCTTTGGCATCCCCAGGGAATGATGAAGCAGACACATTGGCCCAGGTGTGCTGGCTAGAAGGGTAGCCTCCCACTGATGTAGCCCAATGGTTGTTATATCAGTGTTTGTTGCACACAGGGCAAAAGACAGTGTGGGCTGTAGCCCATCAGTGGGGCTTGCCGTTGACCTTTGAAGAAGTCAGCAGAGCCCAGAAGGAGTGCCATGTGTGCCAAGGGGGACTTACACCAAGTTGCGACAATAATAAAGGAGCCAATACCCCTTGTCAGGTGGCAGATAGACTATATTGGGCCTCTACCCATATCAGAAGGATTTTGGTATGCCTGACTTGTGTGGACATAGCTTACTGGACTGTTGGTTACTTTTCCTCCATGTTATGCAGATCAGCAAATGACCAAAAGGGCTGAGAGTGTCTCTTTGCAGCCCATGGAGGGCTGCAGTTGATTGAGAGCAATCAAGGCACCCACTTTACTGGACATGCATTACAAGAATGGGTGTAGCAAGTAGGCATAAAATGCAAGTTTCATGTACCATATAACCCTACTGGATCAGGCATGATAGAGAGGTACAATGGTTTGTTGAAATCTGGCCTGAAGTCAGACACCAATAGTCTATGGGGCTGCTCAGTTCGCTTATGGACAGTGGTATGGCATTTGAGAAGCTCCAAAAAGGAGCCTTGAGCCCTGTGGACATAATAACACGCATTGCTGCCTCTCCTATACAACTGTATGTGCAAACCAAAGAGAAGTTATTGAAGCCAGATTATGGCCAGCAGAGCAACATCCTGCTGCCAGCCCCAACTGTGTTAAATTCTGGAGACTCTGTTGAGTGGACATGGCCCTGGACATTTTGACACATGGACCAGTGAGGGCTGGCCCTTCTGGCATCTTGGGGAAAAGGCCTGGAATTTGGCCTCCTGTGTGTTCCTGGAGTAACAGCAGTGTGGTCCCCAAAGATCATGGTAGTGTACCCAAAACATCCAGGAGGTAAGGGCATCTTACAGGGAAATTTTGTTTTATCTTTATGGCCAGTGCATGTACCTCTCATAGCCCTATATATTGACCCATCTGTAACTCCCACAGGGAGGGGGATGAAACTCTGGTACACTAGACCAGGATGAGATCCCATTCCTGCCACTGTCCTATCACAGGACCACTCTCTTGCATGCATCCTACCTGATGGACAAGACTTGCCTATGCTGGTGTCATTAAAACATGCATCTTGTTGTCCTTAAGCCCCTGTGGCCTGTGGCCTGGACCTGCCCCCTGTGGCCTGGACCTGCCCCCTGGCTGCAGCTGCCCTGTGATGATTGAACTCCCTACCCATTCAGCTACTCACTGCTTGTGGAATGTGAGCTATGGCCTTAATCTGCTTAGGACTTTAAAGATAGCTGGATCCTCCAGCTTAAGGATTATCATGATTTTGTTGCTGTTGTTATTGTATGTTATTAGTTAGTTCAGTTACAGTCCTCCAGTTTTCTCGCACAAGGGCCATTGTGGAAGATAGGGAGCAAGTAGATTGTGAGTTGAGATTTCTGGAGGGGTGGGCTGTGGGTAAAATTGCAATATTTCCAGAATCTCTCACCTGCCCTTAGTGCATCTCCATATCAATAGGTCTATCCAAGGAATGGAGAATAGTCCATCTCCATATCAATAGGTGATTACAAGGGGGAGTGAGAGGTTGGGTGGGTCCCTTTTTGCTGCCGGGTTGTGACAGACACGGGTGAGCAGAAGTGGACAACTGCTTGTAAGCATAAACGAGTTTCTCCCACCTTATTTCTCCTTTTTACTGATTTCAGTTTCAAAGGTAATTTGCCCTGGGCTGGGAAAAATATTTTCCCCCAGAGTTACAATAGCTCAAAAATAAATTCGTTTATTACTTTGTGTGTCTCCAATGTCATCTTTCTGTTCATCTTACATTCCACTCGTAGATTAGTTCTTCTAAAACAAGAACTATAATCACGTCAACCAACCCAGACATTTTAAAGATCAGTTTCCTGCTTGATCAAGAAAGGCTGAATACTTGCATTTGGCTTTCAGAGAGCTCTATAGTCTGGCTACATCAGGGCTCCAGGTGTAATCCCTCAGGTCTCCTCTGGGAATGCTAGAACCTTGTGGACTGCAGGAAATACTCCAGTGGCAAGCCTTGTTGATACATATAAGGGAGGGGAGAAGGCAGGCTGCCTGCTGCTTCGTGGCCATTCTTCCATCTGCCTGCAATGCCTCCTTTCTCGTCTTTTTTGGTACAAATCTAGTCTTTTAACATCCAGCGCTAAAGCCATGATGCTTCATTAAGACTCCCAGCCCAAATCTCAGGCCATGTGGTACATATTAGATGATAGCGGAGATCCCCATGAATAAGGATTCTATGCCTTTACACCTTGATAATCAATCCTCTGCCTGTCTGGGGCCATCTGGGATCTCTATCCTCTTTCTATCTGAGAAATAAGAACTCATATGGTCCTAAGCACCGCAGATTCTAAGAACAAATGTCAGTTGGACACATGAATGTGTTATGAAGTTTCAAGACCTGCAGGTAAGTAGCATCCATCTGGAAAGGTAATGGATTTTTGAGCAACTAAGACACATTTATGGCTGGTGAGTAGAGGAGGAGGCACTCCCTTATACACATCATATACATGTATACCAACTAATACACAAAGATTTTCAGAGTGGATTGAAAACAAAACCTAAATAGATGCTGCATATTAACACAAGGGCACAAAAAGTAACATAATAGGATATAAAGACATCCTATTAAAAATACTAAGCAAAAGAAAGCAGGGCTTATTATATTAGTTTCAGATAAAATAAGTTTTAAGACTAGAAGTATTATTAGAGAAGAAGAGCCAAGTTCATTATGATAACATGTTTTATCAGGAATCTATAACAATTCAAAATGGGTATTGTGGTAGGTAGATTTACGGTCCCCCAGACTTATCCATGTCCTAAGCACCAAAGCCTATGCACAAGGAATACATAGCAATGTGCGGTTCTTTGATAAACTCTACATGGTATGCACCATGCAGGCATGCTCTAGACTTGTTCAGATAGCCTGCTTTGTCTTTCAGAAATTTGCTTCCTTTCACTTTTGCTTTTATTCAAAGCTGAAGCTACTGCATAACAAATGGAACAAAATATAATGATGTTTGCTTTTGTATTAGTTCCAACTCTACACATTGTGATGCAGGTAACATACTCAATAACACAATAATTGCTACAGAAAATTTATGTAGCACGTTCATTCAAATGTTGCAAATAATTTTATTTTTATTTTTTATTTTGGTATAATTAATGTACAATTACATGAGCAACATTATGGTTACTAGACTCCCCCCATTATCAAGTCCCCACCACATACCCCATTACAGTCACTGCCCATCAGCGTAGTAAGATGCTATAGAATCACTATTTGTCTTGTCTGTGTTATACTGCCTTCCCTGTGCCCCCCCCCACTACATTATGGATGCTTATCATAATGCCCCTTTTTCCCCCCTTCCCCCTCCCTTCGCACCCATCCTCCCCAGTCCCTTTGCCTTTGGTAACTGTTAGTCCATTCTTAGGTTCTGTGAGTCTGCTGCTGTTTTGTTCCTTTAGTTTTTTCTTTGTTCTTATACTCCACGTATGAGTGAAATCATTTGATACTTGTCTTTTTCCGCCTGGCTTATTTCATGAGCATAATACCCTCCAGCTACATCCATGTTGTTGCAAATGGTAGGATTTGTTTTCTTCTTATGGCTGAATAATATTCCATTGTGTATATGCACCACATCTTCTTTATCCATTCATCTACTGATGGACACTTAGGTTGCTTCCATTTCTTGGCTATTGTAAATAGTGCTGCGATAAACATAGGGGTGCATATGTCTGTTTCAAACTGGGCTGCTGCAGTCTTAGGGTAAATTCCCAGGAGTGGAATTCCTGGGTCAAATGGTATTTCTATTTTGAGTTTTTTGAGGAACCTCCATACTGCTTTCCACAATGGTTGGACTAATTTGCATTCCCACCAGCAGTATAGGAGGGTTCCCCTTTCTCCACATCCTGCCAACATTTGTTGTTGTTTGTCTTTTGGATGTTGGCCATCCTAACTGGTGTGAGGTGATATCTCATTGTGGTTTTAATTTGCATTTCTCTGATGATTAGCGATGTGGAGCATCTTTTCATGTGCCTGTTGGCCATCTGAATTTCTTCTTTGGAGAAGTGTCTGTTCAGTTCCTCTGACCATTTTTTAATTGGATTATTTGCTTTTTGTTTTTTGAGGTGCATGAGCTGTTTATATATTTTGGATGTCAACCTTTTATCAGATATGTCATTTATGAATATATTCTCCTATAGTGTAGGATGCCTTTTTGTTCTATTGATGGTGTCTTTTGGTGTACAAAAGCTTTTCAGCTTGATATAGTCCCACTTGTTCATTTTTGCTTTTGTTTCCCTTGCCCGGGGAGATATGTTCATGAAGAAGTTGCTCATGTTTATGTCCAAGAGATTTTTGCCTATGTTTTTTTCTAAGAGTTTTATGGTTTCATGACTTAGATTCAGGTCTTTGATCCATTTCGAATTTACTTTTGTGAATGGGGTTAGACAATGATCCAGTTTCATTCTCTTACATGTAGCTGTCCAGTTTTGCCAACGCCAGCTGTTGAAGAGGCTGTCATTTCCCCATTGTATATCCTTGGCTCCTTTGTCATATATTAATTGACCATATATGTTTGGGTTAATATCTGGACTCTCTATTCTGTTCCACTGGTCTGTGGATCTGTTCTTGTGCCCATACCAAATTATCTTAATTACTGTGGCTTTGTAGTAGAGCTTGAAGTTGGGAAGTGAGATCCCTCCTGCTTTATTCTTCCTTCTCAGGACTGCTTTGGCTATTCGGGGCCTTTTGTGGTTCCATATCAATTTTAGAATTATTTGCTCTAGTTCATTGAAGAATGCTGTTGGTATTTTGACAGGGATTGCATTGAATCTGTATATTGATTTAGGCAGGCTGGCCATTTTGACAATATTAATTCTCCCTAGCCAAGAGCATGGGATGAGTTTCCATTTGTTAGTGTCCTCTTTAATTTCTCTTAAGAGTGTCTTGTAGTTTTCATAGTATAAGTCTCACTTCCTTGGTTAGGTTTATTCCCAGGTATTTTATTCTTTTTGATGCAATTGTGAATGAAATTGTTTTCCTGATTTCTCTTTCTGCTAGTTCATCATTAGTGTACAGGAAAGCAACAGATTTCTGTGTATTAATTTTGTATCCTGCAACTTTGCTGAATTCAGATATTAGTTCTAGTAGTTTTGGAGTGGAGTCTTTAGGGTTTTTTATGTACAATATCATGTCGTCTGCAAATAGTGACAGTTTGACTTCTTCCTTACCAATCTTGATGCCCTTTATTTCTTTGTTTCGTCCAATTGCCGTGGGTAGGACCTCCAGTACTATGTTGAATAAAAGTGGGGGGAGTGGGCATCCCTGTCTTGTTCCTGATCTTAGGTGAAAAGCTTTCAGCTTCTCACTGTTAAGTATGATGTTAGCTGTGGGTTTGTCATATATGGCCTTTATTATATTGAGGTACTTGCCCTCTATACCAATTTTATTGAGAGTTTTTATCATGAATGGATGTTGAATTTTGTCAAATGCTTTTTCAGCATCTATGGAGATGATCATGTGGTTTTGTCCTTCTTTTTGTTGATGTGGTGGATGATGTTGATGGATTTTTTAATATTGTAACATCCTTGCATCCCTGAGATGAATCCCATTTGATTATGGTGTATGATCCTCTTGACGTATTTTTGAATTCGGTTTGCTAATATTTTGTTGAGTATTTTTGCATCTATGTTCATCAGGGATATTGGTCTGTAATTTTCTTTTTTTGTGGGGTCTTTGCCTGGTTTTGGTATTAGAGTAATGCTGGCTTCATAGTATGAGTTTGGAAGTATTCCCTCCTCTTCTGTTTTTTTGGAAAATTTTAAGGAAAATGGCTACTATGTCTTCACTAAATGTCTGATAAAATTCAGCGGTGAATCCATCTGGTCCAGGAATTTTGTTCTTGGGTAGTTTTTGTTTACTGATTCAATTTCATTGCTGGTAATTGGTGTGTTTAGATTTTCTGTTTCTTCCTTGGTCAGTCTTGGAAGGTTGTGTTTTTCTAGAAAGTTGTCCATCATTTCTAGGTTATCCAGCTTGTTAGCATATAGATTTTCATAGTATTCTCTAATAATTCTTTGTATTTCTTTGGAGTCCATCATGATTTTTTCTTTCTCATTTCTGATTCTGTTTATGTGTGTAGATTCTCTTTTTCTCTTAATAAGCCTGGCTAGCGGTTTATCTATTTTGTTTATTTTCTCAAAGAACAAGCTCTTGGTTTCACTGATTTTTTTCTATTTTATTCTTCTCAATTTTATTTATTTCTTCTCTAATCTTTATTATGTTCCTCCTTCTGCTGACTTTGGGCCTCATTTGTTCTTCTTTTTCCAGTTTCAATAATTGTGATTTTAGACTATTCATTTGGGATTGTTCTTCCTTCTTTAAAAGGCCTGGATTGCTATATACTTTTCTCTTAGATCTGCCTTCGCTGCATCCCACAGAAGTTGGGCTGTGTGCTGTTGTTTTCATTTGTCTCCATATATTGTTCAATCTCTGTTTTAATTGGGTCATTGATCCATTGATTATTTAGGAGCATGTTGTTAAGGCTCCATGTGTTTGTGAGCCTTTTTATTTTCTTTGTACAATTTATTTCTAGTTTTATACCTTTGTGATCTGAGAAGCTGGTTGGTAGAATTTCTATCTTTTTTAATTTACCGAGGCTGTTTTTGTGGACTAGTATGTGGTCTGTTCTGGAAAATGTTCCATGTGCACTTGAGAAGAATGTGTATCCTGCTGCTTTTGGGTGTAGTTCTGTAAATGTCTGTTAGGTCCATCTGTTCTATTGTGTTGTTCAATGCCTCTGTGTCTTTACTTATTTTCTGTCTGGTTGATCTGTCCTTTGGAGTGAGTGGTATGTTGAAGTCTCCTCAAAAGAATGCATTGCTTTCTATTTCCTCCTTTAATTCTGTTAGCATTTGTTTCACATATGTTGGTGCTCCTGTGTTGAGTGCATAGATATTTATAATGGTTATATCTTCTTGTTGGGCTGATCCCTTTATCATTATGTAATGTCCTTTTTTTCTCTTGTCACTTTCTTTGTTTTGAAGTCTATTTTGTCTGATACAAGTACTGCAACACCTGCTTTTTTCTCCCTATTTTTTGCATGAAATATCTTTTTCCATCCCTTCACTTTTAGTCTGTGTATGTCTTTGGGTTTGAGGTGAGTCTCTTGTAAGCAGCATATAGATGGGCCTTGTTTTTTTATCCATTCTGTTACTCTTTTTTCTTTGATTGATGCATTCAGTCCATTTACATTTAGGGTGATTATTGATAGATATGTACTTATTGCCATTGCAAGCTTTGGATTAATGGTTACCAAAGGTTCAAGGGCCACTTCTTTACTATCTAACCATCTAACTTTCATTCACTTATTACACTATTATAAGCACAGTCTGATGATTGTTTATTTCTCTCCCTTCTTATTCTTCCTCCTCCATATAAAGATATGTTAGGTGTTTTATTCTGTATTCTTTGTGTTTCCCTTGACTGCTTTTGTGGATAGCTGATTTTATTTTTTGCCTTTAATTAGTATTTGGTTGATCTGCTTTCTTTGCTGTGATTTTATTTTCTCTGGTGACATCTATTTAGTCTTAGGAGTACTTTCATCTAGAGCTTCCCTTTAAAACACCCTGTAGAGGTGGTTTGTGGGAGGCAAATTCCCTCAACTTTTGCTTATCTGGAAATTGTTTAATCCCTCCTTCAAATTTAAATGATAATCTTGCTGGATGCAGTATTCTTGGTTTGAGGCCCTTCTGTTTCATTGCATTAAATATATCATGCCATTCTCTTCCAGCCTATAAGTTTCTGTTGAGAAATCTGATGATAGCCTGATGGGTTTTCCTTTGTAGGTGATCTTTTTTCTCTCTTTGGCTGTCTTTAATAATCTGTCCTTGTCTTTGATCTTTGCCATTTAATTATTATATGTCTTAGTGTTGTCCTCCTTGGGTCCCTTGTGTTGGGAGATCTGTGGGCTTCCATGGTCTGAGAGACTATTTCCTTCTCCAGCTTGGGGAATTTTTCAGCAATTATTTCTTCAAAGACACTTTCTATCCCTTTTCCTCTCTCTTCTTCTTCTGGTATCCATATTATGCAAATATTGTTCCATTTGGATTGGTCACACAGTTCTCTTAATTCTCTTAATATTCTTTCACTCCTAGAGATCCTTTTACCTCTCTCTGCCTCAGCTTCTCTGTATTCCTGTTCTCTGATTTCTATTCCATTAACAATCTCTTGCACCTCATCCAGTCTGCTTTTAAGTCCTTCTGTTGATTGTTTCACTTCTGTTATCTCCCTCCAGACTTCATCCCTTAGCTGTTGCATATTTCTCTGCAGCTCCATCAGCATGGTTATGACTTTTATTTTGAATTCTTTTTCAGGAAGATTGGTTATATCTATCTTGGCCGGCCCTCTCTCTGGCGTTGTTTGAGTGATTTTGGACTGGACCAGATTCTTCTGCCTTTTCATGGTGATAGAAGTGATCGCCCACAAGTGGCACATGTGTCAGCTGGGAGAACAAAGTCCCTTCCTGCTTGCTGGTCACCTTGCCCTTCTCTGCTGCCTGTGCTGGTTGCCCGCACACCGGGAGCAGTCTCTAGGTTAATCTCCTGAGCTGCTATGGGCAGGGTGGCCCTTGGGATAGCCTAGGGCACTGCGGGGGGTCACAGATGCCCTGGGTATGTTCTCCTGCGAGAACGACGCCCCTTCATGCCTTCTGGACCTTGCGCCGGCTTCCTCTGCCTGTGCTGGGCAGCTGCATGCTGGCAGCAGCCTCTGGGTCTGGCCTGGTTAGCTGCCCACCGGGAGAAGACTCTGTGTGGTTGCTGTGGGCGGGGCTGCTCCCCAGCTCCTCCACAGCTGTGGCTGGTCAGCCGGTTTGCTTGCAGTGCTGGCGAGGGGAATGAACAGCAGGCTGCTTATCGCCATGAGGGGCTTTGGAGGTACACTGCCACTTAGGAGGTTAGGGCACCTGAAGTTCCTTAAGATTCCAGCCTGCTGGGCTGAGTGTGCCGGGACGATTTTGTCCACCTGTTAAACCCTTGTCCCTTTCCTGCTTTTCTTTTGTCCCAGGGGAGCTGGCTGTGGGGACCTGCTCACAGTCTCCAACTCAGATTTTACTTTTCCGTTTCTCTAATATCCAGTACACCATGCAATATGTGTCTGTTCTCCCGGTACAGATTACTAGGGCTGGTTATTTAGCAATCCTGTGCTTCCACTCCCTCCCCACTCTGATTCTTTTCCTCCTGCCAGTGAGCTGGAGTTGGGGGGAGTGCTTGGGTCCCGTCGGGTCACGGCTTTGTATCTTACCCTTTTCGTGAGATGCTGAGTTCTCGCAGATGTAGATGTAGCCTGGCTGTTGTACTGTATCTTCTGGTATCTCTTTTAGGAATAATTGTATTTGCTCTATTTTCAAAATATATATGGGTTTGGGAGGATATTTCCACCGCCCTGCTCACGCTGCCATCTTGAGCACCCCCCAAATGTTGCAAATAATTTTGAATGATGACCTTCCATATGTCCTTGGCAGAAGCAGCCATGACCTGGGTCTGTGTCTCAGACAGCGGAATGTCTCCCACAGGACTCAGGCAATGCAGAGCCCAGAACTAACTTCTGTACAATGGACTACTTGGTTAGATTTCAAAGAAAATTGGCTTTGAGATCTGAACTTGAACACCAGCTCATTGTGAAGCAGAAAAATTTTGTGTTAGGTGAGTTTGCTAAGGTTGGACACTGCTTCCTAGTAAAAGTTGAAAGTCCTAGAAGAGGAGAATTGGGACAGCATGTTAATGGGTGTCTTCGTTATTGATGAGCACACATTTTCCTTTGGTCATTGACTTGTCTGTCTGGACAGTGCCCAAGTGGCTGAAGGTGCACTTCATGATGTTGTCCAGGATCATCAAGGAGATGTCTTCAAAAATCTCCAGAAGTGGGTCCTGGGTGATGAGTTCCTCCCATTTGTCCTGGGGTAGGAGATAAAGATCATAATTATGCAAATATCCATCTATTCCTAATTTCTACGGTTTTGTTGTCTTTTGGTTCAGGGTATGCTCTTTCAAGTCATGCAGATTTGAGTTTGAGCCCAGCTTCGCCTTTAAGCTGCTTTGTGACCTTAAACAAACAGCTTAATCTTTAAATCCCAATGTACTTTCAGTAAAATTGGATAATCATACCAAAGTTGTGAGACTGTTGTAGTATGACAGAGTAACATAAACCTGACACATTGTAAATGCTTAATAAGGTATTTGCTAGCACTGTAACTGCATATTCTGCTCTGATTTAAAATTTTAAATTAGAATAGGAGGTGGCCATGGTGACAAGTATCAGGAATGATAGCAGTATGATCCACTGGAAAGTATGGGGCCAGTCAAAACTGGCTTAATTTAAGTTTTGTCATGTAATGAAAGATGACTCACTTAGGAGGCTCCATATCTCTGAGCCCCTGTTTCATAAGTCTTTGTAGTAAGAGCTGAGATCCTGTGTTTGGACTTGGGTCACCTGGTGTGTGACATCTAATGGGTGACCAATAAAGATCACTATAGTTGTTTTTTAGGTGTTTGCACCCTGTAAGTTGTGCCAAAACACATGAAAGCTCTCTCCATCAGGGATTCACTGGACCCTGTGTACAGGTCACAGAGGTCAGTCTTCTGAAGTCACAAGATCTTTCCTTCCCTGGGAGTGAAGTGAGTTTTGGTTGCTTCTCTGGGCCACCTGAGACAGTTACAGTTTGTAAATGCACCTAGGTTTTAAGTTCTCACAGGCCCCCTATTCAGGACCTCTGAAACAGGACATGTTTGGAAGTTGAAATACGTGGTCTTGAAAGCCACTGAACTGTCCTCTGCTTCAGCTGAAGCTAAAGCTCCCATTCCATCCTGATCACAGGGCTGTCTTCTGACTCCCCATATCTATAAATCCTGCCCATTCTCCAAGCCCTAGTTCCAGTCACTTTCCTTAGGAAGTCTTTCTGATTGCTCCTGGCTTGGGACTCTCCCCATATTGGCATTCCTGCTCCTGTTGCCTGAGCCACAGGACATGATGCTTTGCTTTTCTGCCTTGTTTTCTACAAATGTGGTGAATATACTGGCTTCAGTAATTCATTCATTCAAGTCACTCACTGAGCACCTACCCTGAGTCCGCCCCTGTGATAGATGCTGGATATCTAAACATGGCTAAGACAGGGTCCCTCCCTTCATGGTGCTTGTGGCCCAAAGTTACATAATCCCATGCAAATGGCTCTGAACATAGTTCCCAGGGAGTTCAGAGTCTCCTGCGCCATATTGCTGGTAGCACCTCACTTTGTAGGCCTGGTAGGAATGCTCTCCCCTTCTCTTACCAGCATCACCTGTACATCCTCAGATGTCATGGTGATAAAAATGTTTGGAATGCTCATGTTAAAGCAAGGTTTCACAATCTGGTAGTGCTGGAGCCACTCAGAACCATTCAGGGTCACCAGTCCTTGACCTTAAGAAATAAGAAGAGTGAATATTCGTACTGCAGACTGGGGAAATAAGGACATACTGGGAGAGCAAGCAGCAATCCTCTGTCTATGCTACTGGACACAAGTCAGAGTGGACAGAGCTCTGAAAGAGCAAATAAACATGTGTAGACCCAATACTTTGGGAATTAAAGCCAAACCAGAAAATTAGTTTGTACAGTGGAATTTGAAAAGAAACTCCATCCCATCTTGTCTGGCGATCAGATTTCATCACCCTCTAGATGAGTAGAATTCAAATTTAGGGTGAATAAGAATTACCTGAGGTAGTTATTAAAGACAGATTGCTGTTCCCAACCCCTCAGAATCACTAATTCCTAGGATTGGGGGTAGAAGCAAAGAATCAAGGTTTAACAAGGATTCTGGCTAGTTGTGGTCCACACTTCACTGCCTTAGATTGACAGAAAGTCCTAGACTGAAGCAGAGGTGCTGCTCTCTTTCCATTGCTTTCAGGGTTCTCTTCAGGCTGGGGATCAATGGTAAAGGGCTAAAGGGGCTTTTCTTTCTCATTCCTGCTGGGCAAGTGGGTCCAAGATCTCAACTGAACTGATAAAAAACTTAGTTTAGGAGAGATTGGGTTCTTTCAAATGGATACTCACAAGCAAGATCTTCCAGGGAAAGTGGGGTTGTGGAAAAGTGAAAGTGAAATTTGTGGTGGGTGCTTTTTCAAAATCTGGAGAGAGGGAGAGTAGGTGCCAGTGCACGTCTGACCCAGGGATCTGGGGCTAGTACCCAGGTTCTGGAGCCTCTGTTGTGAGCTGACTCAGTTGCAAAGCATGCAGTCCAAGAAAGGGAGGAGAGGCAGGGTGGGGAAAGTGGTCAGAGAGATCTTAAGCAACTGTCACAGGGCAGCCTCTTCCAAGGCACCGTTCTCCATGAGGTCTATGTCAACAGGTTGAGGGAACCTCCTTCTTTTTCCAGGATCTTCAAATGAGGACTACATGGGGGTAGCAACATCAGTTAGTATGAGAAGGGAGGAAATTGACAGAGAATACACCCCCAGCCACCTCCTATATTTCCACATCTACTCCTGGTTGCCCTAACAATAAAGAGCCATTCCCAAATAAACAGAATAAGAGGAGAAGCCATGCAGGATAATGCAAAATTCAGCTTGGGCTTCTCTCCTTGGCTTAAGGTGGGAATGGATCAGAAGATACACATATCAATGAAGGATTCAATGAGCTTGTGGCCAAAGTGGTTTGGGGATCTGTAAAGCAGAACAAAGGAGAAAAAAATACAGCATTAAGTAAAAGTCACCAGATAAAATGAGAGAGAACTTCTGTATGTTTTTCTATGCCTCAGAGACAAGACAACAGGCAGAGGGCAAGGTGGTTGGAGATTAGTCCTCTGTGCCTGGAGTCCCAGGGAAATCCAGGGAAGCCACAACTTTAGAATGAGGAAATTTGCTTACGCTTTCTTTAACCAGAGTACTTGGAGCTACAAGGTTACTGGGAATAACAGTAGGAAACAGAGTATGATTCCCTTTGTGGAAATTGAAGTGATCCCAGAAAATAAAAGTTGAAAAAACAAAATTTGGGATGTGTGTGTGTGTGTGTGTGTGTGTGTGTGGTAGGGCTCTGTAGTGACATTTTTAGGCTCCAGTTCTTTTTCAATAAGCATGTAAAACTAGATCAGGAAACAAGCTTTTCGATGTTCTTTAGATTTTACCTTTGTTGAGTTTGAGAAAGATGGAGAGAAATGAATCAGAAGGAAAGGTTAAAGGATGTGCTCTTGGTTTTGCAGATCTGGGAAAATAAGAACCAGTGTCCTTCATTCATTCCATCAGTCTTTATGTAGTATAAACATAGAGTAGTGAAAATTGGGGAGGAAACATGAGTATCTAGGAAGGGAGGGCTATTGGCATAAGATACACTTCCTACAAAAGCCCAGGGGAAGTGAATTTGTAATATACCTGGGTTCAGGATCATACAGTTTGAGAGTTAGAAGAGATCTTAAGGGCATTCATTCTGCTATTCTCTGTGAACTCTCTCTTGCTCCCTCCCTTTGTGTGTGTGTGTGTGTGTGTGTGTGTGTGTGTGTGCATATAAATACATATACAGCAATATATATCATATCCACTGCCTCTGGACAGCTCCCCTTGTGTATCTCACAGGCACTTCAACCTCAGCATATCCAAACCTAATCCATCCCCTCCCTATCAGATAGCCCCCCTTTCACTTAAAAGCACAACTATATTCTCTACTTTTCCAACCAAGAATATGGGCCTTTTCTTTACTTCTCCCTCATCTCTAATATGCTTAGTTGAGAGATAGTTCTAGCACTTCTGCACATCTTCTAAGTAAAGGGGGTTGACAGTGTTATTCAAGGATGTTTGCAAAACTGCACTGACAGAGAGCATAAATGCTTATATTCCAGGCTAATAAACAAGAATCTTCCTCTTCTTCTTGGAGACATTGTAAGATAATAAAAGATAATGTCTAGAAGTGATATCAATGAAAATGGTGGAGTAGGACCTGTCCAGGGCTATCCCACACCAAAGCAACAAAAATTTTGGCAAAAATGGTCATAATACATTTTGTCAGAACTCTGAAAATAGGCAATTGTTTAGAGCAACCAAATGAGCATTTAAACAGGAGAAAGGCCGTTGAAACAGGCTAAGAAAGCTTTGAGGCATTTTAACTTAGCCTTGCTCCACACTCCCTTCCGGTGCTGTGGCAATACGGTAGCTGGCATTTCTGGTGGGTACTAGGTCCTGAAGGAAGCAGAGTGGACCTTGCTCTCAAGGAATTAAGTTTGTCTGCTTTGACCTCTATGTGGGTGCTCTGAAGGACTTGGGCTTGCCTATGTTTTGCTTAACCTGAACTCTCTCGGGGCAGAAAACATGGGTAGGCAAAATAACTAGCACTGCTTCCTGGGGCAGAAAAGAACATTTGAGACAGCAATAGACACACCAAAATCTTCGGTTGACAATTTGGGGGGAAACTGGGGCTTTGAAAAGGTCCCATGTATAATAGGGAACCTACAATGCCCAGGGCAGGATGTATGAACAGAGAGGACCTGGGAGACCTGAGAAAGACCATAAGCTTTCAACTTTGACTAGTCCTTATGCCAAATGCAAGGTTGTAAATGGCCTAACAGTAAAGGTGTGCTCTAATACAAAGCTAACCTGCAAAGACCTGGAGAGTATTTTCCCTTTTTTTTCTTTTACTTTCTCTTCTTCATTTTCTCACATCAAACTTAAAATGTCCAATTTTATTTGTTTAGTTCTTATATTTTTTATTGGAATAAAGTTGATAAACAATATTATATTGGTTTCAGATGTATAACATAGTGACTCAGTAATCATGTGCATTACAAGATGCTTGCCATGGTAAGTGTAGTTCCCCCCGTTACTATACCAAGATATTATGATATTATTTGTTATATTCTCTATATTGTACTTCCATTCCTATGACTAGCTTATTCTACAATTTCCAGTTTTCACCTTCACCTATTTCACCCCCATTATCCTCCTCCCTATGATAACCAACAGTCTGTTGCCAATATTTATGGGTCTATTTCTTTTCTGTTTGTTTTACTCTTTGGATTCTGTATATAAATAAAATCATATGGTATTTGTCTTTCTCCACCTGGCTTATTTCACTTAGCATGATACCCTCTAGGTCCATCCATGTTGTTGCAGATGGCAAGAGTTCCTTCTTTTTATGGCTGAGTAATATTCCATTGTGTATACATACCACATCTTTATCCATTCACCTATCAGTGGGCATTTGGGTTGCTTCCATATCTTAGCTGTTGTAAATAAAGCTGCAATGAACATGGGTGTGCATATATCTTTTTGAATTAGTGGTTTTGTTTTCTTTGGGTAAATTCCCAGAAGTGGAATGGCTAGGTTGTATGGTAGTTCTATTTTTAGTTTTTTGAGGAAATTTCATATTATTTTCCACAGTGGCTGGACCAATTTACATTCCCACCAATAGTGTAGGAGGATTCCCTTTTCTCCACATCTGAAAACACTTGTTATTTCTTGTCTTTTGGATAGTAGCCATTTTGACTGGAGTGATGTGGTATCACCAAATCATTGTGGTTTTGATTTGCATTTCCCTGATATTTAGTGATGTTGAGCATCTTTTCATGTATTTGTTGGTTATCTGTATGTCTTCTTTGGAAAAATGTCTATTCAGATCCTCCATCCATTTTTTATTTGGATTATTTGGGGGGTTTTTTGGTGTAGAATTGTATGTGTTTTTTACATATTTTGGTTATTAGCCCTTTATTGGGTATATCATTTGCAAATGTATTCTCCCATATGGTAGGTTGCCTTTTTGCTTTGTTGAGAATTTCCTTTGCTGTGCAGAAGCTTTTTAGTTTGATGTAGTCTGATTTGTTTATATCTGCTTTTGTTTCCCTTGCCCATGGAGATGTCCAGAAAGAAATTTCTCATGTTGATGTTCATGAGATTCTTGCCTCTGGTTTACTTCTAAGAGTCTTATGGTTTCATGTATTACATTTAGGTCTTTAATCCACTTAGAGTTTACTTTTGTGTGTGGTGTAAGACAGTGATCTAGTAGCTGTTCAGTTTTTTCAATACCATTTATTGAAGAGACTATCTTTTCCCCACTGTAGATTCATGGCTCCTTTGTCATATATTAATTGACATAACCCCATAAGCCCACCATACATGTGTGGGTTTATTTCTGGGCTCTCTAGTCTGTTCCTATTGATCTATGGGTCTGTTCTTGTGCCAGTGCCATACTGTTTTAATCACTGTAGCTTTGTAGTATAGCTTGAAATCAGGGAGCATGATACCCCCAGCTTTGTTCTTCTTAGGATTGCTTTGGATATTTGGGGTCTTTTGTGGTTCCATGTGAATTTTAGGATTATTTGCTCTACTTCATTGAAAAATGCAATTGGCATATTGATAGGGATTGCACTGAATGTGTAAATTGCTTTGGGGAGAATGGCCATCTTGACAATACTAATTCTTCCTATTCATGAGCATAGGATAGACTTCTATTTATTTGTGTCTTCTTCAGTTTCTTTCATTAGTGTCTTATAATTTTCAGAGTAACAGGTCTTTCACCTCCTTGGTTAGCTTTTCCTAGGTATTTTATTCTTTTTTATGTGATTGTAAATGGAATTGTTTTCTTGATTTCTCTTTCTGCTAGTTTGTTGTTAGTAATATAGGAATGCAATAGATTTCAGTATATTGATTTTGTATCCTGCAACTTTGCTGAATTCAGTTATTAGTTCTAATAGTTTTTTTTGGTGGAGTCTTTAGGGTTTTCTATATATAGTATCATGTCATCTGCAAACAGTGACTGTTTTACTTCTTCCTTAACAATGTAGATGCCTTTTGTGTCTTTACCTTGTCTGATTGCTTTGTCTACGACTTCTAGTACTATGTTGAATAAAAGTGGTGAGAGTGGGCATCCTTGTCTTGTTATTGATCTTAGAGGAAAAGCTTTCAACTTTTCACTATTGAGTATGATATTGCCTGTCAAGATTGTCATATATGGCCTTTATTATGTTGAGGTATACTCCCTTGTTAAGAGTTTTTATCATGAATGGATGTTGAATTTTGTCAAATGCTTTTTCAACATCTGTTGAGATGCTCAGAGGGTGTTTATCCTTCCTTTTGTTAATGTGATGTACCACATTGATTTGCAGATATTGTACCCTCATTGCATCCCTGAAATAAATCCCACTTGGTCATAGTGAATGGTCTTATTGATGTATTTTTTAAGTCACTTTGCTAATATTTTGTTGAGGATTTTTGCATCTATATTCATCAGGGATATTGGTCCATAGTTTTCTTTTTTGTAGTATGTTTGTCTGGTTTTGGTATTAGAGGGATACTGGCATCATAGAATGAGTTTGGAAATATTCCCTCTTCTTCTACTTTTTGGAATACTTTAAGAAGAATAACTATGAGCTCATCTTTGAATATTTGGTACAATTCACCTGTGAAGCCATCTGGTCCTTGACTTTTGTTTGTGGGGAGTTTTTTGATTACTGGTTCAATTTCATTACAAGTAATCAGTTTGTTCAGGTTTTCTGTTTCTTCTTGGGACAGTCTTGGAACATTGTATGTTTCTAGGAACTTATCCATTTATTCTACATCATCCAATTTATTGGCATATAATTTTTTTGTAGAATTCTCATAATTCTTTTAATTTCTGTGGTGCGAGTTGTATCTTCTCCTTTTTCATTTGTGATTCTGTTTATTTGTGTCCTCTCTTTTTTTTATTGATAAGTCTAAGGGTTTGTCTATTTTATTTATCTTCTCAAAGAACTAGCTTCTTGGCTTCATAGATTTGTTCTATTGTTTTTTAAGTCTCTATTTTATTTATTTATTTTGATCTGATCTTTGTTATGTCCCTGCTTCTACTAATTTTGGGCTTTGTTTGTTTCTTTTCTAGTTTCTTTAGTTGTAGGGTTAGATCGTTTGAGATTACTCATTTCTTGAGATAAGCCTGTATTGCTGTAAACTTCCCTCTTAGAACTGGTTTTGCTGCATTCCACATATTTTGAACCACTGTGTTTCTGCTTTCATTTGTCTCCATATATTGTCTGATTTCCTCTTTGATCTGTTCCTTGATCCATTGATTATTTAGAAGCATGTTGTTTAGCCTCCATGTGCTTGTGTTTTTTCCAGTTTTTTTTTCTTGTCATTGATTCCTAGTTTCATACCACTGTGGTCTGAGAAGATGCTTGATAAATTCAATCTTCTTAGATTTGTTGAGACTTGTTTTGTATCCTCGTATGTAATGTATTTTGGCAAATGTTCCATGTGCACTTGAGAAAAATGTGTATTCTGTTTCTTTTGGGTAGAATGTTCTGTATGTATCTGTTAAGTCCATATGATCTATTGTGTCATTCAAGGCCTCTGTTTCCTCTTTTATTTTCTGTCTGGATGATCTATCCATTGATGTCACTGAGGGGTATTAAAGTCTTCTACTATAATTGTGTTGCAGTCAATTTCTCCCGTTAAGTTTGTTAGTATCTGGTTTATATGTTTTGTTGCTCCATGTTGGGTGCATATATATTTATGATGTTATGTCCTCTTGTTGGACTGATCCCTTTATCATTATGTAATGTCCTTTCTTGTCTCTTGTTTTGAAGTTTATTTTGTCTGATATAAATATTGTAACTCCAGCTTTCCTTGTTTTTTATCCCTATTTGCAGTATATCTTTTTCCATCCCTTCAGTTTTAGTCTGTGTGTGTCTTTAGGTCTGAAGTGAGTCTCCTGCATCTCGTCCAGTCTGCTGCTAAGCCCGTCGATGGCTTGTCTCACTTCTTCATTGTCTTTCCTGACTTCCCTCACTTCCTCCCTCAGCTCTTGCATATTTCTCTGTAGATCGATCAGCATGGTTATGACTTTTATTCTGAATTCTTTTTCAGGAAGATTATACATTTCCATCCCTTCAGGCTCCCTCTCTGGTGGTGGTGTCTGGGTGAGCTTTGTCTGTACCAGAGTCCTCTGTCTTTTCATGGCAATAGAAGTGGTCGCTGGCAGGTCCCACGTATGACAGCTGGGCTCTTTAAGACTTTAACAAAAAAAAAAAAAAAGGAAGAGAAAGAAAAGGAAAAAAAGCCCACTGGGAGTAGATTCTGTATGGATGCTGTAGGTGGCACTGTTGCTCCACTATTCTGCAGCTGCGGCCGCGCCGTTCTGCTGCGCTGTTTGCACCTCTGGCCGGGGCAGGAACGAATGGGAGGCTACTGTTCTCTGTGCAAAGTTTCAGTGCGGCTACATTTTCCCCATTGCCAGACAAGGGGTCTGAAATTCCTCAGGACTCCCAGCCCGCTGGGCTGAATGTGCTGGGATGATCATAAGACCGCTGAAAAAAGCACACACTTTTCTTTTGTCCCTGGAGCTGGCTGCAAGGGCCCGGGTGCATTCCCCACTCAAAACCTGCACCTTCTGCCTCTCCAATCTCCGCTACACCACGTGATGTGTGTCAGTGCTCCCAGCGCAGATCACCAGGGCTGGTTATTTTGTGGGGTGTACTTCCACTCCCTCCTGGCTCTGAATCCTCTCCTCCTGCTGGTGCGCTGGGGTGGGGGAGTGTTCGGGTCCCACTGGGACATGGCTCCGTATCTTACCCGCCTCGCAGGGTGCCGAGTCGTTTCAGGTGCAGATGCAGGCTGTGCGTTGTCCTGTGTATTCTGGTCTCTCTTTTAGGAATAGTTGTATTTGCTGTATTTTCATAGATATATATGGGTTTGGGAGGAGATTTCCACCGCCCTGCTCACACCGCCATCTTCCCGGAACCTCTCGCCAGTACTTTTTTATATTTGGTTCATGACTCCTCTTTTTTCCTACATTGTCTGAGATATAAATTCATAAAATAATAATAAACTATGTGAATGGGTACACAATGTATAAAGATGTAAGCTGTGACAGTAACCATAAATAAGGACAGAGATGTACAGGAGCAATTTTTGCATTTTATTGGAGCTAAAGTGATATTAATACAAACTGGGTTGATATAAGTTTAAGATGTTAATTATAATCCCCAAGATAGCCACTAACAGAATAACTTTAAAAAACACATAGAAAAGGAAATGAGAAGGGAATCAAAATGGTATTGTACAGAAAACATCAAAATCCTAAGAAGGCAGTAATGGAGGAAATGAGGAACATAAAAGAAATTAGACAGCTAGAAAAGAAGTAGCAAAACAACAGAAATAAGTCCTTTCTTATTAGTAATTACTTTTTAAATGTAAATGTCTTAAACTACCTGATCAAAAAGCAGAAATTGGTAGAATGGGTGAGAAGAAAAAAACAGGATCTATCAATATGCTGCCCAGAGGTTCAGTTTAGATCTAAATAAACAAAGAGGTTGATTGTAAAAGGATGGAAAAAGATATTCTATACAAACAATAAGCAAAAGAGACTTGGAATAACTATACTAATATCAGTTAAAATAAACTAAGTAAAAAAATCTTTTGAAACAAAGAAGGTCATTATATATCATCAAAAAGATCAGTCCATGAAGAACATGCAATTATAAATATATATGCACCTGACAACAGTTCCAAAATATATGAAACAAAAATTGAGAGAATTGAAGGGAGAAATAGGCAATTCTATGATAATAGTGGGATAATTCAATACACCACTTCCAATAATGGAAAGAACAATTAGATAGAAAAATCAATAAGGAAATAAAGGATTTGAACATTTTAAATGAATTACACCAAACAGATATGTACTGAATGCTCCAGCAAATAATAGCAGATTACATATTCTTCTCAAGTGCATATGGATCATTCTCCAGGATAGATAATATGGTAGGCCACAAAGGTCTTAATAAATTTTAAAAGTTTGAACTTATACAAAGTGCTTTCTCTGATGGACTGAAACTAGAAATCACTATTAGAAAGAAAACTGGAAATTCAGAAATGTGGAAATTAAACAACTAATAACCCAAGAAAGGATTAACATGAGAAATTAGAATATTTTGAGATGAAAATGAAAACAGTATACCAACATGTATGGGATTCACCAAAAGGAGTGCTTAAAGGGAAATTTATAACAAATTCCTACATTAAAAAAGAAGAAAGACCTGAAATCAATAACCTGTATACCTTAATGTAATGGAAAAAGAAGAGCAAACTAAACCCAAAGTTAGTAGAAGAAATAATAAGAATTAGAGCTGACATAAATGAAATAGAAAATAGAAAACAATAGAGAAAAATCAACAAAGCCAAGTTATTTCTTGGAAAAGATTAACAAAACTGACCAAACTTTAGTTAGATTAACTATGAAAAAAACGAGAAGACCCAAATACAAAGATCAGAAATGAAAATGGAAATGTAACTACCAACTTTACAATTAAAGGATTATAAGAGGATATTATGAACAATTGTATGCCAGCAAATTAGATAACCTCGATGAAATGAGTAAATTCCTGAAACACACAAACTACCAAAACTGGCTCCAGAACAAATTGAAGGCCTGAATAGACCTATAACAAATAAAGAGATTGAATTAGTAATCAAAAATCTTCCAACCAAGAAAAGCACAGGGCCAGATGGCTTCACTGGCTAATTCAACAAAACATTTGAAAAGGAATTAACAGCAATCCTTCTCAAACTCTTACAAAAGCAGCAGAAGAGGGAACACTTCCTAACTCATTCTATGAGACCAGCACTACTCTGATAACAAAACCAAAGACAGTACAAGAAAAAAAAAACCCAATAGACCAATATCCCTTATGAATATAGATGAAAATTTCCTCAACAAAGTACTAGCAAAGGGAACCCCATAGAATAGTAAATAATTATATTTCATGACCAAATGGAATTTATCCCTGGAACGCAAGAGTAGTTTAGTATACGAAAATTAATGTAATAGACCAACCACATTAATAGAATAAAGAAAAAATAAAACATAACCTCAATTATTGCAGAAAAAAACTTTGATTTTTATTGAAAATCCAACACCCTTTTATGATAAAAACACTCAATAAACTGGGAATAGAAGGGAACTTCCTCTACATGATAAAAGGCCTACGTGAAAACCCACAGCGAATGTCTATACTCGGTGATGAAAGATTGAAATCTTTGCTCCTAAAATCACAATGGGAATGTCTGCTTTTGCCACTTGTATTCAAGTTTTGGCTAGAACAATTAGGCAAGGGAAAAAAATAAAAGTCATCAGAATTGTAAAGGAAGAGGTACAATTATCTCTATTCACATATAACATGATTTTACATATAGGAAATCCTAAAGAATCCACAAGAAAACTTTTAAAGCCTTTAGTAGGAAATTATCTTCCTGGTGGTGTGATCTATTGGAAAGGAAGTTTGATTCTTCCAGTCTTCAAACAAATAAAACCAGCTGTCAGAGGAAAGGGCGATGGAGGAGTGAATGCTTATGTGGAAGAAGCAAAGGAGAAGGAAGTCAGAAGCAAGGAAGAAAATGCAAGGAAATAGAGAAAAGAAAGCAGAAGCTGTAAACAATAGAGAGAAAAGCCAAAAGACGGAAAGCTCCAGGTTTTATTTAATGAGCATTTTAGGGAATCAAGTCATGGAGTATTAAATGCAAATGTTGGGTCTTCCAAAGTTGTTACCCTCATAACAAGTTTCCAGTCATTTATGGTGTCCCTTTGCATTCTCCAGTATGTTAGGAGGGAAAAAAATTCCAGGGGCTTTTGATGCCCTTTGGTGAGTGTTCTGTGAGCTCCCTGCAGTCTGCACCAGCGCGAAAAGTGTCGGCTAGGAAGCTGGACAGCACAGTCAAAACAACTTATTGTACATAGCAGTGGCTGGACACCACAAGAACTTTATAAATAGTGCTCAAACACCAAGCCTCTACCTTAGAATTCTATTTATCTTTTTTTATTCTACACGATGAAGCCTATGGATGAAAAATTTTCTTGGTTTCTTCCCAGATCATCCTTCTGCTAATTCCGCTTCTATCTATATTGCAGTCATTATGCAACAGCTGTCTTTATTACCATCTCATTAATATCTCTGAGGGGAGTCATTTCTGTGACACTAAGACTTGTGGTTAGAAATGTTACTAACACTTTCTTACTCTGAGTACCCCTTAAAGGCGACTGAGTGGGGACTGGTTCCCTGGCTACCTTGGAGTCAATGTGTAATGCAAATGAAAATTTCTCCCTCCTGTCCCATTATGTATGTTTCATCTGTAATATTAGATTAGTAGAGATGAGCACTTAACAACATAAAGTCTTTCAGAAAATTATTTCCTTGATTCCAGGCAAGGCTTCTGCTTGACATGTTCATGAATGAGCTTGGCATGATAGTAATGAGCTACAAAAATAAACGTCACCTCTTCTGGGAAGCATGTCCTACCTGACTTACCCTCATCACCATCGTATGGCTGATTAGGAGTTGCTTCTTTAGGCTCCCATTGCACCCTATGGTGTAATCTGTGTAACAGCAATTTTTGCAATGTATTATAAACATTGTTTTACTTACCTTCCACTCCCCTCTCCAACCCCACCCAACACACTAAATAATACTAAACATGCAGATTCATCCCTGGGCCACATGCTTTTCTCTCTGTTCCCAGGGAAACTGATCTAAGGCCTGATCTGAGGCAGAGATTCTAGGCAGTTTCAGGCTTGGCTTCCTGCCTCCACTGCCATGCCCGTTTTACATGTGAGTCATTTGAGCCAGCTGAACTCTGAGCTTCTTCTCAAATCCAGGGTAGAGTCTTCTTCTCTAAATACGCTGTGTGCCTATAGCGCAGCAGTGTCTCTCTGCAATGCTTGTTCACGTGACAGTCTGATTTGATTGCTGGTATCATCAGATGACGGTGGCTCTTGAGGCTCAGGCACCCCCCTTCCCTTCCCATGGCTTGGCTGTGCAAGGATTCTGATGATTCCATGAGCCAATAAATTTTCCCCTTTTGCCTAGTCTAAGTTGTGTTTTTCTTACTAATAACCAAAATAGTTACGATTTAAACAAAATTCATTAGAGTTGCACTACTGAGATCTCATTGTACAGACTCCTCTTTTGCACCCCTTCAGCTCTAGCCACCACTGTGGTGATCAGCTGTGCAGACCAACTCCACGTGGGCACAGAGGCACAGCCCTCTCCTGGTGCCCACACTCCTGGTGAGCGGCACAGTTGATGCCAGGATGTGAGACACTTGAGACCTGCTCCATGCCCATGCACGTACAACCAAGAAGTACAGGAAAATTAATTTACCATGAGATAAACCTTAGAGAAATCTGAACTGAGAGTTGGTAAGTCAATTCATCTCCCCTCCTTGCCTGGGACTCTCCTAAGAAGATGTAAAGCTCATAAGTCCTCTCCAAAGATGGTCCCTGTGGCATCAAGACATCAGTGGCCCGTGATACTAAACATTGATCAGAGAAGTCATGCCCTCTTTCTTTTACTACTGTTATTATTTTTAAAATTAAAGAATAATTGATGTACATTATATTATTTTCAGGTAAGTACAGATGTTACAAATAAGTAATATTTTTGGAAGATTCTGATGAGACCCTACCGTGCATATCATGAAAATGAGAAAATTCAACTTTCCCTTTTAAAAAAATACATAAAATAATATATTTCTAACAACCACAAGCAGCTCTCCCCATTTCTTTCCCTCACCCCAGCCCTGAACTTCTGAGATGCACACAAATGGAATCTTTGTAAATTAAATATTGAGTTCCATTAACTGCCACAGTCTTTTTAGAATTATTTTCTTTTCCTATTGAAGTGTTTTCATAGAAAATGGTTTTATAATGTACTAAATATAAAAGTACATGCCTCTGTAAAGGCTTAAAAAACTTCTTTTAGGAATCAGAAAAATAGAAAAAAGATGGCATCAAAGCAAAGCCTCCTGGTAAGCGACACCATCTGATCCTCATGAATGGAGAAAGGAGTATAATTGTCAACTATTCCTATTAAGCAGGTGGAAAGGTTTATTTCTCCTTGCTCCCAAAAGAGGTCAGAACAGGGATGCAGCAATCAGGATGCTGTTTTCAAAAAGAAAACTCAGGAAATCACAATTACTGAAATAAAGACAGAAAGGTATGTCTTGGGTGCCCTTCAGAGATGAAACTTAATTGAATGAGCACTTTGTGGCCGGTGCAGTGCTATGTCTTTCCATATGTCCTCAAGGCATTTTCTCAACAACCTTATGAAGGAAGTTTTGTTATGCTGTTTGACCGGAGAAAACTGAGGCTGACGGAGGAATCCACTCAAGATTGTTCAGCTATTAGGGAATGGAGTCAGGATTTGAAATCAGAAGTGGCTCTCTCTTCAAAGCCCAAATTCTCTGGAATGGAGGTGGGAAGGATAGTTTAAACATTTGTTAAGTAATTCTGATGTTTCTTTTCCCACCCTATCACCCCATCAGAGATGAGAGATACAGCATGAAGGGCCTGAAGAAACTTGGGAGGGAAATCTAAGAAGAAACTTCGTCAGGAACCTGTGGGTCTGGAAGGGGTTGGACATATTAAGTGGAAGGAATATGGAGAAATGTCCCTGTGGGGCACTCCTCCTTGTGAGATCAAAATGGTCATCAGAGCTTCAGCAAACCATTGTTTCTATTAATAATTTTGCTTCCCCAGGTTTGCCTGAACCCTCAGCAGGGATGAGCAATGCCACTGTTCAGCAAGACACAAACACCCTAGTCCCTTTCTGCCTACAGACCAAGTATGAGTTGCTGTTTTCCCTGTGTGGATACAGTGAAGGTTCCTGTGGCTAGGATTCTCACCTGGCCCTGGTCGGCTAGCTCACTACACAAGTGTGGGCAATACGTCGTTAATGACTCTATATAAAGAGCTCTGCCCAGGGCTCTGGGTGACATGGTGGCGCAGCTGCAACGCTGTAGGAGAGCAGTGACGAGACTGGAGTGGTGGCAGCACCAAGGACAGAGACTGAGACGGCTGTAAGGGCAGAGAGGCCCAGAGGGAGAGACCAGCTAGCTGCATGCAGACTCGCTCTGAGTGGACCGGATTCTAGTGATTGACCTGCCACCGTGAAAGTAAAGTTGGGTATAACCCTTTCACCCCAAGAATGTTCTACTGTCATTTCTTTGGTCACACTGAATCCATACTGAACTTGTCCAGGGCTGAAACCCGTTGGCAAGACACCCTGATACACACCTCAATCTGAGTGCAGCTACTGGAGTTAAATCTGGTTTCTGGTTACAGTAGACACTGTTGGCTACTCAACTGTTATTCCTCTCTTCTGTCTTGTGGGTAGAGTCACAGATTTGTTCAGTACCGCCCTTCACTGTGTAACTCAAGGGCAAATTTAGATTAGTCAAAGCTAATCACAGCAATTCAATTCTCCTCACCCATGGTTGGTTTAGGACAGAGCATATTACCCAATCCTGTCCCATGAAATAGGAAGGAATGTCTGCTGTGAGTCTCTTATGAAAGTTCTGCTTACATATAAAATGAGATACCCAGAGACACACAACCCCTTCTAGGTTAGTGAGTGATGTTCTAAATGCATACAAAACCTGTAACTACACCCATAATCTTGCCTGAGATGGGAAGAGTGGAAAAGGGCCTGGGATAACACGACTGAGCTGATGAATTAGCCAAACCTGGACTGACCTTTCCTCAAGATACGTTATTGTGGAAATAAATTTTTCTTACAGTTAAAGACACTTGAATGGAGGTTTTCTGTTATTTGGCATTGAAGACATTTATGATTAGTTTGTGTGAAGATTAATTGCTCTAACAGCAGAAATTCAGGACTTAAAAAGACATGATTATTTCTCTCACATAATCATCTGGACAGTCCAAGCTAGTGGCAGGGACAGCTCTGTTCCATGAAGTTATTCAGGTACCCAGCTTCCTTCCATCTTTATTTATCACCTCTAAAATGTGGCTCTCATTTCCATGCCAAGGCTGAATTGCTGCCATGTCTGCTCTCCAGCCCTTGGGAAGGGGAGAGAAAATCCCATGCAAGCAGGTGGGTTTTAAACTAGCAGGATCTAAGAGTTGCACACATCAATTTGCTCATATTCCATTGGCCCAAATTAAGTCCCTCAGCCACACCTAATAGCAAGAACATCTGAGAAATATAGTTATTGGCATAGGATTGGGAGTTTTCACTGCAATTTTCCTGTCTCTGCTCTATCATAAAGGGTTTAAGGGGGATGTTGTCAAACTGGTTTGAGTCCAGAAAAGACAAACTAGGAAAGTGTTGGATATGAGGACGATGATGAGGGAGGGAAAGCAGAAAGAACTAGAAGTCTGGATTCCCATTCAGGGGGATCTGATGGGCTGCCTGAAGCACCAGCCAGCAACTGGGCCAGAAGTTCGGTGTTGAATAGTCAGTGAGACCTGAGGGAAAGGCCTGCTCCTGGAGGAGAAAGGGAAAGCCAGGAGTTGGAAAGGTTATCCAAAATAACAAACGTCAAGTCTAAATAACAGAAGTGGAATTACAAATGAGAGATGAAACAGAGAATCAAGAGCCAAAATGGGTGGGTATGGATTGGAGTAGGTACAGAAGAAAGTTAGCTCCAGGATGACTCCCGCGAGCGCTATCAGGTCTCTCCATCCTGACCCTGTGGTGGAGAACTTTAGTGCTAGCCCACATCTGATGTGCTAAACTACAGCACTGAAACATCGAGGACTTGGGAAAGTCATGAGAACTGTCTCTAAATACTTAAAGAGTTGCCAAGGCTCCAGAGGTCGAGGTCTGCTATTCACTGACTGAGAGACAGGGGATATGCCACCTGATCTTGCTGATCATCCTTTTCTTCATCTGGAATTTGAGTATTATAATAATACATCTACACATTGCAAAGTGGGTGGTACAGATCCAATCTGTAATGGTGGTAAAAGAACTCTGAAAGCTGTAAGTTGATGATGAATAAATTCTGGGTTGTACCAATGGATGAAAGTTGTAAGAGGCTTCGGTTCAGTCTTCTGGGACACTCCTGTCAGTGAAAGCTGCCAGGGGGTGGGATGACTTGCTCCTGAACCAATGGGCACCTTCATTACTAGACACAGCCACCGGCTAAGGTCCTAAGGGGTATTTAGGCAGAGGAAGGACTTTGAATTGGTCCAGGCATAGGCTCAGAGAGTCCACTGATGTCATGAAATCATAAATAAATTCTGTCTGTTTGTGCTTAGACTATGTGCATGTTTCTGGAGAAGATCTACAATTTTCTTTAGATTTGTTAAAAGGTCTTTGATTCACAAAAGGTAAAGAACAAAAACATGCTACTTGCTATAACTTAAAACTCTGTTGGGTGTATTATCCTTTACAGAAAAACTTTAGTGCTTAAGAAAGTGAGGCCATTTTTTGCTTGAATGCCATCTCCCAATTGAGGGGATGAGAAGAGAGTCATGGTATTTTGTCCAGGCCTATGTGGCCCCTTCAAGATGCTTGCCCACCCCATCCATTCCTGGCTTGAGACAGGATATTTGTAAATTTATCTGTATGTTCTGCTGCATGATGGCTCCTGATTGCTAAACTCTAACTGCTGTGACACCATTCGTGGTCAGCACTAGCCCTGATACGGTTTCTATTTTAAGGGACCCGTCCCAGCCCATACTTAAATGAAAGGCTGTTTGTGGCAGAGAGACTCACCCTTCAGCAACTTTTCTCCATTCCTACAGAAACAGAAATTTTAGCTGAGCACATGGTTGCTAGTGAAAGACCACATTTCCAGTTTCTGTCTCAGCTGAAGGAGGGATTAGGTTTTTGTGACTAGGTGTTGGGTGGAGCTCTGAGCAGAAGCGATGTGTACAACTGCCAGATAATATCTTCAAAAGGAAAGGTGCATACTTTCCTATTCCCTTTTATCTCCTCTCACTTGCTTGAAGGGAGATGTGGTGGCAGGAGCTAGCAGCTGTCTTAGATCATTAATTGAAAGCCATGTGTTGAAGATGGAGAACAAGATAGAAGGAGACTGGATGCCTGATGACCTTGCAAAGCAAACCACCCTCCCAGCTGTGGACCACTTACTTCCTCAAGACTTGAATGTGAGAGAGAAAGAAAATTTTATCTTTTTCATCTCCTCTGTTTGGGGATCTTTTTGTTACAGTAATCTGCTATGGATGGGCCAGTGCTTTCTTTTCCATTTCCTATCCAACCAGGTAGTCAAGATGGGTTTGCTTCTACTTGGCAGGGACAAAACTCCTACTATCTGTTTTAGAGCTATTTAAATTGTCCAGCTATTTGCCATAATTTTGCTGCTAGGAAGCACATGAGAAAAAGTAGGGGTAGCTTCCATTACTGTTTTTCAGGTTTCAACTTACATGTCACCTTCTTAAAGAGATTTCTAGACAACCCAATCTAATTCCTCTTGCTTACTGTCTAGCTCATCCCACTCATTTCCTTCGTGGCACTTAGTATAATTTGTAATTATCTGTTTGTTTTCCATTTTTAATTTTAGAATATAAGCTCCATGAGGGCAGGGACCATGTCTATTAATCCACTAGAGTCCTAATGCTTATTACAATATCTGACCTACAGTAGGCACTTAAACATCAAACGAGTGACAAATGTGGAAAAAATTAAGAAATTCCTGTTCAGGCTTCATGAGAGTTGTTAGCACCAGGAAAATATATAGAATATCTTGATAATATTCCAAATGAAATCTTTCTTATCCAAGACTCAAAACCCAGAACCTAAAAAAAAAAAGTATATGTATCTTACTTCACGAAAATCTAGAAGTTCCATATGGTAACAGACACCATAAATACAGTTTTTAAAAAGTAAAAGAGTGGGAAAAAAACTGCAAAAAAGTTAACTTAAGGATTATTACCCAATATGTAAAGAACTCATATGAATAAATAAGAAAAATACAACATTTCCATAGGAAAATAAACATAGATGATGCACAAATCACAGAGAACAAAATAAAGGTAAACAAACGGCCAATTAGCGTGTTTTTAGAACTACAAATAGCTTAAATATCCAATAATAGGAAAATAGTTAAATAAATTGTAGTACATCTATACTGCAGAATATCATGAAGCCATGATTAAGAATAAGATATATTTTTATTAAGTGAAAAAAAATATGTATGAACATGATCCAATCTATCACAACATATACATACAGCTGTATATGAAATACAGTACATCTGAAATGTATAGGAAAAAATCTGAAAGAACACACACCAAACTATTCTGCTTTTAGGAAAAGCAGTAATATTCAACAGGGAAGGGAAGTGTAGGGTATGTGAAGTGGAATTTTTAATTTTTACTCTAGATGCTTTTCTAATTTTGGAAATCTTTTGCTGGGAGCATACATTCACCTACTACTCCTGAAAATTATTTTTAAAAACAAAAGAAAATATATGGAACTGCCTAGCAAAATTCTTGGTATATAGCATTAATAGTAGACAGAATCAAACAGGAAAGATCTGAAAACCTCCCAAGTCAAACAGAAAAGGATTTTGGATAATGTGCAGTTCCACAGAGACCCTTCATCCCACCTATCTGATCCTCCCGTCATGCTTTGAATTTCTTCCCATTTTCTTGGACGATTAGCTGTAATTTAACTTTAAAACAAAATACATATAATCACTGTACCCTAGGCTCTAACATTAGGGTAGTTTCTTCAGGTGCAAGTGGACCCCATTCTTGGGTTTGAGGACAATCTGGGGCAAGAAGACAAGAGGTCTGGTGGGTTCTGGGGTCACCTTGAAGTGGAGCAGAATCAAGGCAATGGCCACCTTTAGCTCAACCATGGCGAAGTGCTGCCCGATGCAGTTCCTGCAGACACCAGGGGAAAAAAAGAGATACTGGAAGAAATGGTAGTTGTTTCTGATTCTTTAATGAGATACTAGCATAACAAGTCTGATGTTCACAGTAAAGCAACACTTTCACGCTCAATACCATAGAAACTTGTGGACTGCAGACTTATATTGTTGCCTATAAGAGTGTGAACCAGGAAGCTGCAACGTGATGCTCTCCCTAAACAAGGTGCACTTGGAGTTGCTCATAGAATTATTTCTCCTGTGAGGATCTAATGTAAAACATGGTGTCTAGAGTTGATAACACTGTATTGTACAATTGAAATTTGCTAAGAGAGTAGAACTTAAATGTCTTCACACACATACACAAATAAATAGGTGAAGAATGTGTTAATTAACTAGATGGGGAGGAATCCTTTCACAATGTATAAGTTATATCAAATCACCATGAAGTACAGTTTCAGGATCTTATGATTTTATATGTCAACTTCAGTAAGTCCGAAATCTAAAAAAAGAGTCATTTCTCCTGCATTGGGGGTGGGCTACATTAAGCGTATGAACAACAGCTTGTGTCATGGATAGACTTTTGAGGCATGGCTTGTATAGGATGGGATAGAGGACGCTGTCCTTTGTGAAACTAATGAGCCCTTTCAGGAGCTCAAATAGGTACCAAAATCTACCTCACAGTCTGGTGAGATGATGGGGTCCCATGGAATAATTTATAAGACTGAGGGGCTAAAGGGAGAAAGCTATTCCTAAGGAAACATTTTTTATGTATTTTCAACAACATCAAGTTGTCCTCACCTTGGTCCAGCTGAAAATGGTAAGAAGGAGTGGGGGTGTCTCTGATCAGAATTCTCCTGAGAGAATCTCAGGGGGTCAAAGACCTGAAACGACAGGGCAACCCCACCACCATCCCCAACACACCATTAACACATTTTTTAGCTACTCCTTAGCACTATTTAACAGAAAAATACTGTGAGCCACATACATAATTTCAAACATTCTGGTAGCCAAATTTTTAAAAGTTGCAATCGATTTTAACAACAGAATTTATTTCCAAGAAAATATTATCATTCCAACATGTACTCAATATAAATAATTATTAAGGAAATTTTTTGCAGTTTTTGTACTAGTCTTCAAAATCAAGGGTGTATTTTACTTTTCCAATATATCTCATTTCCAACTAGCCACATTTCCAGTGATTAATATCCACACATGTGGCTAAAGGCTACCACACTCCAGACCTGCAGACCTTGTCTGGCCTCCCAGTTGACCAGTCTGCTACCCAGGCTAAGTAGGAGGAAAGCAGAAATACAAGAGCCAGTGGTATTATTTTCCCTTTGGAGGTAATAATGCACCCACTTAGAAGCCAAGCCAAAATGATCATGATCACTTATTTCTGAGACATGTAGTCCAACTTCCCATTATACACAATGGATCTTAAATCCTAGCAGTTTTGTTAAAGGAAGTGTCTGCACATGTTTTGAGTATTTCGAGTTTCAAGAACATTGAATCAAGGAACTCAGGACAGCCATACATCTTCTTTTTGCCTCTCCGGTTCCTCTCTCCTTCCTTTCCCACCCTGCCCTGGGCTTCAAGAAGCTGACCCACACGGTTTCCTATTGAGTTTGGCCAGTAAAGGACATTAATAGGTGATCTGGAGGGTGGGAAGAGAACGCTTTCAGGCTACTTATTCCCTAGGCCCCACCTACCAGGCGGCCTCTGGTTGGCTCTATGTCTGAAGGCCTTTCTCAGAAGCCATCTCTCTCTAGGTTTGCAACCCTCTCTCCCGTCTCCCATCAGGTCTGGAAGTGGTAAGCACTTCAGCAGCTATTTGGTCTAATTGACCTTTCCTAAACCCTATCCATACCTTTGTGAACAGTTTCTTATGAAACACTCCTCAAATTGTCCAACTTGAGGGTGTCATTGATTTCCTGCCAGAATCCTAATAGTTACATCCAGCAAAAGAGAGTTGGAGTTGCCAACTACATTGACAGTCTATGCCCTTGCCAATATCTAAGTAAAAGCTTGGTAGAACTCTTTAAGTAAATGACAAAGTACAGACCGTGGCAATTTACAGCAGATTGTGTGGCATTATGCAGCAAAAATAAAGTAGGAACAGGGGAAGAGGACAGTTTTACTTTAGGGAAAAGTTTTACATTTTTGGTTTTTATGCTTCTTTTTTTGTTTGCATTGTGTCATTTGCCACTTCCATGCATAACTAACAAAAAGCAAACTGCACAATGTGAGTTCTTTCAAACATTTACCATAAGATAATCATACCTTTGGGTTTTCCCAGATGGCAGGGCTGTGGTGAAGACCCCAAATACTGAGAACCACGGTTATTCCTGAGAAAGGAAGGAAATAAAAGAGATTGCAGGAGGAAGAGCTAGTCGTGGGCTACTGTTTTACTGCTTCTCAGTCAGACTTTTCTTCTTGAATGGGAAGAGCCACCTCTTGGCAAGGCTCCATGTGCTGTAGCTGATAACAGCAGTGAAGGACCCATGGGAAGCTGAAGCACCTTAGTTTTCAAAGCAAAGATTTATTTAACACATGATTCTGTCTTAAGGACTTACTGGTATCATGTCAAAATGATAACCCATGCTCATGTTTTCTGCTCCCTCTGGAAGTAACTTCTCTATCTGTTAGTGGACTACAAAGCACCCACTGGAGATAGTTTGGGTGCATAAGAAGTCCACCATGCAGATCCAAAAACAAATTTGTGTTGGTGTGGCTCATATGCAGAAGATGTGGAATTTTGGCTAATATCCATGCGTTTTGAGGATTTAAAAAAAAGACAGAGAAGCGAGAATTTGAGAATTATATGGTTACCAGGAATAATTCTGGTAAATAAATTCTGGATCTGTCAGTACAGTCACAGTAAGTGACAACTGTTGGTGTTTGCTCCAAGCAATCCTGTCAGCTTGTTTCCAAAGGCAAAAATTAACAGGACACTGAAGCAAATAAATGAAAGACATCTCACACGACCCCTCTGCTTCCCAGCCAGCCTACTCAGAAACCCAGTTGTTCTGAGCAGTACTGGGCTCTGGGTGTGGGATCTCCATGTGAATTCTACCTCTGTTCACCTGCATATTGGGGACCCCACTGGGTTTTTGGCTACACCAAAGGTTTTATTTGAAAGTGCTTCATAAACTGCAAAGCACAGTCTAAGTGTCTGCTGAGATCATTTTCCAAGGGAAAACTATGAGTAATGTGTTTGAAGATCTATGTAAACTATTAAGTGCTGCGCACTTATAAGGGTGATAGTATCATGATGAGGAAGCCGAAGATCCCCTTTGGGTGTTCTAGATAAAGATCATGGTGCTCATCCCTCATCAAGTCTCACCGGGATCTCACTCAACCAAACCTTTCTTAGAAACACTGTCCTGTGATGGAAGAAACCCTGTGTTGGGATTCTAGTAACAGGTTGTGAGACTCACTGCAAATGGCTACATGCCCTTAGGACAAAACCCACAACTGAGCAAGACATTACCCACTGAGCTCTTAATAGGTCCCAAGCCTGAAGCCATTTGTCCGTAGGATTGTCTTTTGACTCCTCCAAGAGTTGAAAAACCCTCTGGTCTTTGTCACTGTGGTTCCCAGGATCCCATGATCTCTAGGAACTGCTTAGGAAAATAATGCAAAGACCTGCAGGCAAGGAGCGTCCATCTGGGAAGGTAATGGGCTTGCTGAGTTCTCTGGAAATGGATGGGATTGGAGGGGCCAATCGGAGCGACTCCTTGATGCACATTGTGGTGTATGCCATCTCACCCAGCTGGTCCCTGTGAGGACAAGGGAGGGAGGGAAGGGAACTCGGATAACATATCCAGTTTGTAAATATTGATGTTTTTCCTATATGATATTTGTTCCTGGTAAATATCATCTTCAGGTTAAAGCTATTTTGCCAATTGGTCTATGTAACACAATGTTAAAATGGGACTCTCTCCGCCTCAGGATCAGCTGTAGTCCCAGAGAGACAGAAATCAAACAGATGCTAAATATCCTCATTATGAAGTGAGGTGCTAAAGTACTGGTAAAGGATTTGCTAAGGAAATTTCTGAAAACCAGTTTTGTAACCTTTAGCTCATCGTATAAATGATGTACTAGAATATATAAGGAATGGCTAAGGACTGCAGAGAGGAAGCTGAGGAGTTTTGAGAGAAAAAAAATCCTGTAAAGAGAATTGTTGGAATGTAGGAGTGCCATGGAGAAGAGATGAGGATGCTTCTCCCACCAGGTTACATACACATAGCAGGGCTTCAACAGGATAGCTTACATGATCTGACACATGTGCTCCCTGGAGTTTGGGAAGCATAGGGCTTACAGGAAAGGCTGTGACTCAGAACAAGGCGGAGAAGCAGGGGAGACCAACAGGGACGAGGCGAGAAGGCTCCAGTGTATTCCACGGGCCAGTGAACCAGCAAGAAGAGTAGGGCTACGAACCAGCTTGAAAGGAGCTCAAATTAAGGATGAGAACTCCCACCCCATCAATCACCACTGCAAAGCTCCAGTAAGGGAATCCCCAGGAAACCCACAGATGCAACCACTGAGACTAAACGGAAGTCCTGAATATCCTTCAGGTTCAGAGGACAAGATCACAGTACCATCCCCTTTCTCGTTTCTTCTCTCCCTCCTGGGAGGGTCAGAAGCAACAGCTACTCGTGGGAGAGGAGCTGATCAGTAAGAAGAAGCCAGCCACAACCTCTTCATCCACCACTAGCTCCAGACCCAAAGTACTGGGCTGGGATGGGCGGAGATCCTAACATGGATGAGAACCTGAAGTTTTTATTATTACGCTGGGCCAGAAAGCTACCGAAATGAGACTGCTCTTGTGGCTGAAATGGTTGGAACTCTATGAGATTCACTCAAGACTTTTCCCTGGAGATGACAATAACTTGCCCCACACAGCAAGTTTGAAGTGTCAGTGTGAGCAAAATAAAGTTTTTTATTTGCATCCTAGCTAGTCAGACTGGTTCAACAAAACGATTGCATTTTCTCAGTCTCTTGCTTTATTGTTTTTGTTTGCTTTTCTGATTACTAATTTTGAATGTAGGCTTTGGCCATTTGGTAATGTGAAATTTTAATTTTGAACTCTTTCTTCCTTGAGCCCAGAATAAAAAGCGTAATTCTGCTTTGCCTGGCACTTTGCATATTTAAGAAAAACATGCTGTCCACCTCAGTCCTGGTGCAAAAATAAGAGAGTAATTTGAACCCAGTGTAGAAAAGGGCAGACAAGGAGCCAAATGGAGATGCTGAACGACTTTCCCACTTTCCCATAAACGACTCTTTTCAGTGTTGTTTTATCATCTTTCTGAAAGAATTATAAATTCTCAGAATGCTATGTACAAATTTCATCAACTGTAACTAAAAGGCCAGATTGTAGAATAAAAACATTTCATTTCTATGATATTATTGCCATTTCTCTCATTAAAATAAGTGGTAGTGAACAGGTCCACTGGACTTTGTTGTCTCATCTGGCAAAGAGTTCTTTACTTTTTTCACATTTCACATAAGCCAAACAAGAATGAGAAAGGCCAATATTTGAGTTGTATTTATATCTACCCTAATCAAGGTTAAAATATCTAATTAATGTTGGGAGGCAGTATAAGTGTTTCCAAATTCAATGAGTGAATAAAAAATGACTGATCAACATTGCATTTTGAGCTATACAGATTAGACTTTTAATTTATGGTAGGAAATGACTATTATTTCCTTATAAAAAGTGAGGAAAATTCAAATTTTCCTTTAGGAATGTTCTAATTGAGCTGATCTCTGCATTTGAAATACACATTTTCCTCCTAGTCATGGGCTGGGTTGCTCTTAGCATTTCTATCACCCCTTTGACCAGCAAAACAATGATATGTGAAATATCTAGTTAGGAAGTAGAGTATGGTTTATAACAAGGACATGTGTTTTCTTTGCCAATAACATCTTGGAGGGGAAAATCCATAACCTGGGCCTCATTAACAGCAAATATGCTCAGAATCTAGCAAAATGGAGTTGAAGTTTTCCACCTGGCTAACTCCTACCCTCCTATAATAAGCAGCCTAAGAGTCAGATCTCCCAGGAAGTCTCCTTGATCTCCTCATGCCAGTTTGGGTGCCTGTCTTCTAATCTCAGTGGTAACCAGCACATACCTCTCTTGTCCCCCTTAACCATGCTATACTGCAAATATTTGTATGGCCTGTCTCTTACAGTGAAGTGTGAGCTTGTTGAGGGCAGGACCCATACCAAACCTAGCATTTGTTTTAAGTGCCTCAGTACTTACAATAGCCTCAGTCCATATTTGTTAAACTCAACTACAGTGAGTATCATTCAGTACTATGTTCAGAGTTCAGAGCCAATCCTGAGGTGTGGACAGAGGGTGGGAGAGAAAGTTTGCAATGAGGCTTAAGGGATACAGATGCTCACTCGGGGATTTCAGGACAGGAGCACTACTTGAGCCCTACCATTCAAGCTCTAAATGCAAGTCTAGGGACCAGGTCCCCATGCCCAGTGCACCAGAGCCTGAGTGAGAGAAAGAAATAGGACATGTTACACACCACTGATTAGAAAAACAATGAAATAGATAACTTACGGATGTCCTGCAAAAGACAAAGGGATCATTTTGGGCCCTCTAGAAAAAGAGCAGAATAGTAGCCTGCCTCTTTTGCTTCCACATACATGTATCTTGAAGCACTGTGGTCACCAGGGTACCAGAGGAAAAGATAAAACAAGGCCCCAGGAGAACAGGATGAAATATTTACAGATAAGGATCTTACCAGGTGATGGAAGACCTGTCCCCTAGGATGCCCCTGATCTCCTCCCGGCATCTCTCCTGATGCTCAGGGTTCAAAGCCAGGTGGTAGAGGAGCCAAGAAATCCCCCCTGCCATGGTGTCATGCCCTGCCAACATGAGTGTGTTCACCTCAGACTGTAGGTCAATATCGGAGAAGCTGTTAGAATTTTCAGCCTAGAAAGTACAGGAGAGATATTTATGTGATGTCAGTTTATAGCTGTTTGGAGCCCCAATCAAAATAATGGTTTTAGGGAAAAAAATTAGAGTTTCAAATGAGAATTTCAACTTTAATTCAGTTCAACAAGTATATACTATGAGCCCACACTTTGCCCAGAGCATAAAGGAGAAGCAAAGTCACGTGAGGTAAAGAGGCCTTGCAAAGGGTTCCTCCAATCATCCTGCCAGGTTTATTTGGATTTCCCAGCACCCCCTGATCATGTTGCTAGCTTATTTTATGATCCAATCACCTGTGTTTTCCTGAACTACCATGTGTCTTTAGGAAAATCACCAAATACTGTCAAATCAGTAAAAAATTTAGTCTTATCTGACTACTTCTAGTGACAGAGTTGTGGAATTCTCTCCACCTCAAACTGTATGGAATCAATACATCAATTCAAAAGTACCACTAAATTTCATCCATCGATTTTGTTTTGTCTCCCTGCCTCCTGACTTACTCACCTACCCACACAATTCACCAGATACATGCGAAGTCTCAGAAATTTTAAATATTTACCTGGGCAGAAAGGACAATATCCAGGAAATCCTGGTACTTCCTCTTGTGAGTGTTATCCTGCTTCTTTTCATCCTTGAGGGATTCCCTTCTATTCTGGATTACCTTTTCTAGGGTAGGAAAATTCTCCATTATTAAAGTGACAGTCAAGTCAATCACAGTAAAATGAATGACAGAGCAAGTCACGGCCCATCAACAGCTTCAAATCTTGCCTAATTTCCTGAGGTTAGAGTGGATATATTATATTTAAATAGATTTAAATTTTGCAGACATTTATTTTCTCATCAAATGACAACCTTTGATCAAAGCTCCAAAGACAAACACAACAGACCAAAAATATACCTTCCATAACCATGTGGGTAATATAATTAAGATGATTTCAAATTTAGGTGCAAGTGAACAATCATTCTCTTTTTCCTCAGTCTAATATCTCATTTTCATGGAAAAGTTATCAAGTGAAATGGAGTGAAATGGAAGACCAGCAAAGAAATGCCAGCATATGTGTAACTGAAGGGGCTACAAGAATAAACAAAATTAAGAACAGAATATTTAAAACCATAATCCAGGAAAAATTCAGGGGAAATAAGAGAAAATTTAAATGTACATGTTAAAGGGACCACTGTGGTTCTGGGAGGAAGGGGGTTCCCCAGCTGGGGCAAGTTCTTTAAAGGAAGACAAGGGAAAGGATAGGTTGGGGATTCAAGGTTTTTTTAATTCTCATGGCTGAGTCTCCCTCCACCCCAGCAGTGTTCTGCTCCCAACCCCAGCTGCTGGGCTCTCTCCCTCTCTCTGCGTGCTCCACACCCTGTCACTGGGCTCCACTTCCAAGCTCTCTCTCTCTCCGGCCATGGAGCAGGCTCCACTTCCTTCCACTTTTTCCGGGAGGAACTCTGTGGTGGGTCCCTTGCGACTGGCAGGCATCTGATCAATTATGTACCAGGAATAGAGGGGAGGAGAAAATGGCTCCTATTCTCCACCCTTTACCCCAGACCAGCAATCCCATGACAGATTGTGGTTCTGCCATGGTAAACATCACACTGTTGTGCTGTATGTGCAAACTAGCCCATATATGTATATCACTATCAAGGCCAGGTGGGAATACTGGTTGAAAACCTCCATTTACCCCACACTACCCTATGCCTGGAAAAAACTGGAACAGAATAACCAATCCCGATATATATCCTAGTAAGAGTGTTTGACATTAAAGACAGAAAAGAAAATCCTTGAGACACTAGACAGAAAGAGCAAATGACTTTTAAGGGTAGGAAAATTAGGCTAGCATCATACTTCTCAAGAACAGTAAAGAAACTGAAATCAAGGCAAGGTTAGAGCATTTTTAAGAAACTCAAGTAAACAAAGTATGAGAAAAGTATTTTGTATTTAGCAAAATTATCTTTTAACTATCATGTCTACCAACAACAGTTGTAAATTTGCATGAATTCAGAAAACACTGCTCACCAGCCCATCCTGAGGAATCAATAGTAGGAACTGAGGTGGGCATTTCACAGATTTAATTGATATCTCAGTCTAAAATAAGGATAGGATAAGGACATGGGCAAAAGAATAACACATAAGCATTAAAAGTAAAAGAAATTCTACTAAAAATAGGAGGAGGAGGGAAGCAGAAAGGAAAGAATAAGATCACTAATCCTTACATAGGCAATAAATGAAAATCAAAGGATGTTACTAAAAACTGACAAACTATCAAATAACCAGTCACAAAGGACAATATGATTCCACATATATGGCATACCTAGAGTAGTTAGTCAAATTCACAGAGACAGAAAATAGGACGGTGGTTGCTAGGGGCTGAGGTGGGAGGGGAATGAAGACTTATTGTTCAGCGTGGATGAGGGTTCAGTTCTGCGAGGTGAGAAGAGTTCTGGAGATGGATGGTGGCGATGGATGCACCATAATGTGAATGTACTTAATAGCACTGAACTGTACACTTTAAAAAGACTACAGTGGTAAATGTTAGGTAACATATTGTTAAACACAATGAAAAATACTGACAAACTAGGTAACAAAAGTTTAAATAAGGGAAAGGCAGATTAAGGATATGTGAAAGGACTAATTTCTGTGGGAGCCATAGAACAAAAATATAAACCTTCTTAAATAGCAAGAGATATTGCATTTAAAAGGAGCAAAGAAGATATACCACATAGAGAAAGAAAAAGTGCACTGGGTTGAATAATGTCTCCCCAAAATTCATGTCCACCTAGAACTGATGAATGTAGCTTTATTTAGAAATAGGGTCTTTACACATGTAATCAATTTAAGAAAATGTCATACTGGACTAGGGTGGTTCTGATTCAAAGACTAGTATCCTTATAAGAAGAGGGAAATATGGACACAGACACAGCCATAGACTGAATGCTTGTGTACCTGCAAAATTCCTATGTGAAACCTAATATCAAATATAATGGTATTTGGAGGTGTGGTCTTTGGGAGGTGACTAGGTCATAAGGATGCAGCCTTCATGAATGGGATTAGTGCCTTTAGGGGACCCCAGAGAGCTCCTTCACCCCTTCTGCCACGTGAGCACACAGCGGGAAGACAGCTTTCCATGCACTAGAAGCAGGCCCTCATCAACACTGAATCAACTGGTAACTGGATCTTGGACTTCCCAGCCTCCAAACTGTGAGAAATAATGTCTGCTGTTTATAAGCCACAAAGTCTATGGTATTCCATTAGAGCAACCTGAATGGACCACAATAGACACACAGAAAGAAGATGACCATGTGAAGACAAGCCAAAGAATGCCAAGGATGGCTGGCGACCACCAGAAGGCAGGGAGAGGCAAGGAAGCATTCTTCCCTAGGGCCTTCCAGAGAGATCATGGACCTGCCAACACCTTGACTGGACTTGTAGCCTCCACAACTGTGAGAGAATAAATTTCTGTTGTTTTAAGAAACTCTGTGGTTGTTTATTATAACAGCCTTAGGAAACTAATACATACAGTAATTACAACTTAGTACACATAGTAAAACAATAGTATGACAGTGTTGAGACCAAACATATCATTCATTTCAATAAATAAGAATAGAAATGGCTTGTTTACTAATATAAAAAGATTTTCAAACTGAGTCATGAAGTGAAACCCAACTATGTACTGCATATAAGAAAAACATATGAAACAAAGTAATTCAAAATGGCTAAAATAAGGCAGTGGACAGGATATACTAGACATATGGAAATGAGAGGAAAGTAGGGATTGTAATTGACATCAGACAAGGTAGAATTTGAGCAAAAACTCATTAAACATGAGAGTCATATTGTCACAAGATGTAACAGTTATGAAAACACACAAACCAAAGAACACAGAAGTACCCATGTAAAGCAGAAACTATAGGAGATGCAAGTAAAAATAGGCAGAATTGCACTAGTGATAGTAGTCTTTAACATAGCACTCTCAGCACAGGGCAGGTCAAGTGGACACAAATAATATACAGAAGATCTAAGCAAAATATTAAGGCAGAACATATGCACAGAAATATCAAGCACCATAACTAATAACAGAAAATATATTTTTTTCTCAAGAATGCATGGAATATTTATAAAATTTGATCCTATATTAAATCAAAGAAAATGTTATTAGGTTTCATAAAGCATAAACATTACAAGCAATACTCTCTAATTATAATACAATAAAACTAGAAAATTTTTAAAATAAAAAAATGAAAGCCTTTCTGCCCGTAAATTATAAACTTCCTATTAAACACCCTTTGGGTGCAAGGGAAATATAGACAGAAATTACAGAATTTCTGAAAAAGTGATGACAATGAAAACATTATTTATCAAAATAGGATATATTTAGTTACTGAACAAAGGGAAATTCATAATTCATAATCTTAAAAACATACATTAATAAAAAATAGAAAAATCTGTCTGAAAATACACATGGAATCCCAAGGGATCCCAAACAACCAAAACAATCTTTAAAAAATTAACAGATCCCAAATAGCCCAGAACAAAACTGGAGGATTCACACTTCCTGATTTCGAAACTTACAACAGTTACAGCAATCAAAACAGTGTGGTATTGGCATAGAGACAGACCTATACCATATATGAATAAAATATATGAATAGAACAGAAAGCCCAGAAATAAACACTCACATACACAGTCAAGAGTATCATGACCATTCAATGGGGAAAGGACAGTCTTTTCAACAAACGGTGTTGGGAAAACTGGGCATCCACATGCAAAAGAATTAAGTTAGACTCTTACCTAATACCATATACAAAAATTAACTCAAAATGGATCAGAAACCCAAATGTAGGAGTTAAGACTATAATTTGAAATTAAAGACACATTTCATTTAATTAGCACCAAATAAATGAAGCACTTAGGTATAAATACAACAAAATATGTATAAGACCTACATGAAGAAAACTACAAAATTCTAATGAAAGAAATAACAAAATATAAATATGAGAGATATTCCGTGTACACAGATAGGAAGAAATATTGTATTCTTCCTAAATTCATCTATAGATTCAATGCAATCACAATAAAAAAAAACCCGAGTTATTTTGTGGATATCAACAAACTAATCTAAAGTTTATGTGGAAAGGCCGGAAGACCAGAATAGCCACACAACTAAAGGACACAACAAAGTCAGAGGACTGACACTATCTGGCTTCAAGACTTACTCAGAAACTACAGTAATCAAGATAGTCTGGGATTGGTGAAAAAAGAGACAAATAGATTAACGGAAAAAGAGAAAGTTCCAACATAGACCCACACAAATTCAGCCAAACTGATCTCCGACAAAAGAGCAAAGGCAATTGAATGGAGAAAGGATAGTCTTTTCAACAAATGATGGTGGAACAACTGGACATCCACATGCAAAAAAAAGAATCTAGACATTGATCTTACACCTTTCACCAAGAATAATTTAAAGTGGACCAAAGACCTAAGTGTAAAATGTGGAACCATAAAACTCCTAAAAAATAATATGGGAGAAAATCTGTGTGACTCTGGGTTTGGCACTGACTTTTTAGTTAAAACACCAAAAGCATGTTCCAGGAGAGAAAAAAAATTGATAAGCTGGATTTCCTTAAAATTAAAAACTGCTCAGCCAAAGATAAAGTTAAGAGAATAAAAAGACAGCCACGTAATGGGAGATAATATTTGCAAAAGACGACTTCCGGGAAGATGGCGGTGTGAGCAGGGCGGCAGAAATCTCCTCCCAACACTTTATTTATCTACGAAAACACAGCAAATAACACAGAAAATACATCTATTCCTAAAAGAGAGATGAGAATACACAGGAAAGCGCACAGCGTGCAGCTACACCCGAGAGGACTCGGCACCCCAAGAGGCGGGTAAGATACAGAGCCGCGACCCGGCGGGACCCGAGCCCTCCCCAACCCCAGCGCACCGGCGGGAGGAGAGGATTCAGAGCCGGGGGGGAGTGGAAGCACACCCCGCGAAGTAGCCAGCCCCGGTGATCCGCGCGGGGAGCGCTGACCCACATTGCGCAGTGCAGCGGAGATTGGAGAGACAGAGGGGCAGGGTCTGAGCGGGGAAGCGCCAGGGTGCTTGCAGCCGGCTCCCGGGAAGGAAAAAAAAAAAAAGCGCACGCTTTCTTCAGCGGTCTTAAAGAGACAGGAGCCCAGCGGAGGAGCCGGATCGCCCAGCACACTCAGCCCAGCAGGCTGGGAGTCCTGGGGAGTTTCAGACGCCTTAGCTGGCGACTGAGGAAGCGTAGCCATACTTAACACTTCTCACTGAGATCAACAGCCTCCTAGTCGTTCCCACCCCTGCCAGAGCGATAAAGGGCCCTGCGGAGCGGCGCAGCCACAGCTGTGGAATAGTGGGGCAATAGCGCCACCTACAGCATTCCCACAGAATCTACGTCCGGTGGGCATTTTTTTTGTTTTGTTTTTGTTTTTTCTTTTCTTTCTTTTTTTCTTTCTTTCTTTCTTTCTCCTTTTTTTTCTTCTCTTTTTAAAGTCTTAAAGAGCCCAGCCGACATACGTGGCAACTATCAGTGACCAATTCTATAGCCATGAAAAGAGAGAGGAATATGGTTCAGACCAAAATCAACCAGACAACCCCAGAGAGGGAGTCTGAAGGGATGAAAATGCACAGTCTTCCTGAAAAAGAATTCAGAATAAAAGTCATAACCATGCTGATGGACCTACAGAGAAATGTGCAAGAGCTGAGGGAGAAAGTGAGGGAACTGAGGAAAGACAATACAGAAATCAGACAAGCGATCGACGGGCTTAACAGCAGAATGGATGAGATGCAAGAGACTGTTAATGGAACAGAAAACAGAGAACAGGA